>CM035799.1:14127748-14260248 GCA_020466265.1 Siphamia tubifer
TGAAAATAAAAGTAAAACAGGAGGTAGTGATGGTAGGGGGAACAAAGTGAGTAAAGACAATTAATGAATATTTTATATAATCCTTGTACATACCTGCTATTAAGTAACAGCCTACACCTTTCTGATGTCATTTCTTATTGTAATTCACTGAGTCTGTGTTTTAACACTGTAGCTCTTTTATTAGCTATATATTATTATCATATTTAAATATTAATGTACAATATATGAAAAAAAAACCCTCAGGAAATTGGATGGTTTTGAAAATGACTTTTCTAAAGAAAAAGATGACGACACATTTTTCAAGTCTCTAATAGAGACATTAACAACACAGAGTCTGTACGTTGGAAAAATGTAAATTGGTTTATATACCAATCAGATACCGGCATCAGACCAAGGAAAGGGAGATTAGGAAAAGCAATAACAATTTACTTGGAAGTCTTAACTGGTTTTCTGAACCCCTAGGAGCAGCAGAACAGGATATAAACACAACCTTAATTACAATTAAGCTGAAATATTGAATTTTTAACCAAGGGAAAAAATGCCGTTTTAACCTAGAATGACCCAGTGCTACTTTTATGTCCGTTACCAATGAAGTTTCATCAATATTTCATCTTTCTCAAGTGATTTAACACCATTTATTATCATATTATCTTCTTATTTTGCATTTGCAGATGCATGTTCCTCTATTTAATTCATTGATCGTAACAAATATTCATTAAAGCTCAAGTTACAGTTGAGGTTTATTAAATCAGAAATACAGAAAAACTAAAAGAAAAAGTGTTTTTTTTTTTTTTTTTTTTTCAGCAAAGATATACCCTGAACATAAAAGAAGTGAATACATTTTCTTCACAATTAACTTTTCTTATGTTATGTTATTATGTTATCCTCCATTTCTTGCCTTTTTTTTCTGTAAAAACGATGTATTTTCCGATGTTCAATTCACAAATCCAACAGCTTTTCATCAAAGCTCAGATTAAAGTCAAGGATTATTACATCAGAAACAAAGAAAACTAAAAAAAAAAAATAAATGCTACTTTTCAGCAAAACATACCATTAAATGAACATAAACCAAGTGTATCCGTCGACTGTCATTGATCCAACTCCATGGGTTTTTACTGGTGAATCTGTGATGTAGAAGATGAGGTGTTTCCACGGTAACAACAGAGAATCTGAACATTTAAATGGGGACGTCCATATCTGATGACCATGAAAAGACGACAAACTGTATTTTACACCAATTATTTCCAAGTATTGGATCATCCAGGTATTAAACAGTCAGTAGATGTTTTTGTTTGCTAATCGCTTGTCCTTTTTGTTGCTCAGTTTTGGTCTACACTATCACTTCAGCAGCTGTGTGTTTACGCCTGAGCAGGTAGTTTACTGTGCATTTACAAGAGTTTTATCACTAAATGCTTCCTGCAGCCAAGACACATTGATTACACGTTCGACTGACTGTTTGAAATGTGATGACAGCTGCAAAAAAATACATGAATTAACCTAATACATTCGATTAAGCTGGAATATAGACTTCTCTCTGTCTTTTTTTTTTTTTGTAGGTCATGATAGAAAAGTCTTTTAGCACTTACTCATTTACCAAGTCACTGCAAAGAGTCTGACATGCATGGGTGGTGAGATGATAAAAACTCAGCAGAGTGGAGATTATATCAACTAAAAGGATGTTACTCACATAAAGACATGACAGGACTCCCACTTTACCTCCAGTTCTTTTATGAGAAAGAACAAGAAAGAGCATTTACACAGTTTGTATTTTATTTCATTGTTTTAGACTAAGCAGTCACTACATCATGAGAATAATCTTAATAAAAACTGCTGACACCAAACCATCTACATGATCTAAGTGTTTAATAACTTCTGATCCACTAATCCTGTCAGAATGTGTTAATAATTAGTGTAAAATGCAGTTTGTCATTTTTTCATGTCATTCATAAGGTGCTTTCCCCACAGAGAAGGTCTAAGAACTATACATTACATTACTAAAAGTATTTGCTCACCTGCCATTCTTAATCAATGGAGTGTAATATGAGAGAGAGAGAGATGAGAGGAGAGAGAGAGAGAGAGAGAGAGAGAGAGAGAGAGAGAGAGATGAGAGAGAGAGAGAAGAGAGAGAGAGAGAGAGAGAGAGAGAGAGAGAGAGAGAGAGAGAGAGAGAGAGAGAGAGAGAGAGAGGAGAGATGAGAGAGAGAGAGAGAGAGAGAGACGAAGAAGAGAGAGAGAGAGGAGAGAGAGAGAGAGAGAGAGAGTGTTAATATGACATCAGTACAATGATATTTGACTGACTTTGGATATTTTCATGCTGCCAAGTTTGTAGGAACAGTCGTGCATAAAGTAAGGTCCATAAAGACAAAGGTGAGAGAGTTTGATGTGGTTGAATGTGACTGTCCTGAACACAGTCCTGACCTTAACTCCACTGAACACTTTTAGGAATGAATTAGAGCACACACACAGAGCCAGGCCTTCGGTCCAACATCAGTGTGTGATCTGACAAATGCTTCTGGGAGGAATGGTCCCATGAACACGCTCCTAAACCTTATGGAAAACCTTCCCAGAAGAGTTGAAACTATTGTTGTTGTAAAGACTGTATGTATTAACAATGGGATGTTATGTTTATATGGAAGTCAAGGCAGGTGAGGGAATACTTTTAGTAATATAGTGTAGTTCCCAGTAGGGACCATGGGAGGGGCCAATGTGATGAGAACGTCCGCCACAGTGATGTATTATTTAAGCGCTAAATTCAACAATCACATAAAGAAGTAGAAGACAGCGCTACTATAAACTAGAATATAGAATGAGGAGGACACAGCGTTTATGTTCTGTGTCACAGGAATGTTAATTATTGTTAAATACAGCGTCTAATGTCAAGGATGGAGGAGTTTACAGAGAGTTAGGAGACGAAGAATCCAGCGACAGGTGATACTACGATGTATGTTTTCAGAACAAATCTGTGTTGTTGCTCTGTTTATTTATTATTTTCTCCGTATTTTTTTTCCCAACACAAAGCTGATAGTGAACTGCAAGATGAGGACGTGTGCAAATAGGCGTGGTCTGGGCTCTACCAATCACCAAACAGCTACGTCAGTTCCCTGAGAACTAAAAAAAAAAAAAAAAAAAAAAAAAAAACCCCTGTCTGCCAGAAGGAACTAAAAAGGTTGTAGGAACTATAAATAGTTCCTACAGTGGGAAAGTGCCTGTAGATACTGTGGAAATATTTATGACAGTGGAGTTTGATACATAACAATGTTTTAATGTTCAATTACTGATGTCTTGTATTAATAATAATAATAATAATAATAATTAAAATAATAATAATAATAATTGGTTTTATGTAGCGCTTTTCTAGGTATTCAGACACGTTACAAGAGGGCTGCAAAAAAAACTGACGTTGCATTTTTTTTTTCTTGCGATGTAGTAAATTGCGATAAGAACGTGTACATAACAGCTGTGTGATGCTGATGCCAACAGTCAAACAGATGAATGGTTGACACACAACATACGTTTCAGTAGCATCCTTCTTGTAGCTGAAATAATTACATAAAATTAATAGATATAAATAAAGATATAAATAAATATATATAAATATGCAAGCAAAAAGAGAAATGCATTAAAAAGAAAACATAAGAGAGAAGAGTGGATGAAGGATTTGACTTCAAATATAACATTTGAATTGACTCTGAGTTTAATGAGCTTCTACGTTATCAGTTAATTAAAAATATGAACATATAGTATATGATTTACTCTGAAAAAAAGTCATGACAAAAAAGGGGATAAAATTGCAATAAATGGTGATGCGAATGGCTTTCTAGGTACGCAAATATGTTTTATAATAGGCAGACGTATAAAGCTAATTATGGAACAGATAAAGAACTAATGCAACAGGGCAAACAAAGAAGAAATACTCAAGCAAAGAGAGACAAATACAGAAAATAAAACACATAAGAGAAGGGTGGAGGAAGGATTTTACTTAGAAAGTAATTTTTTAATATAATAAAGTTTGAATTTACTCAGAGGTTTAATGAACATCTTTTGTTCAGTTAATTAAAAATAGGAAAATACAAGATTTACACTGAAAAAACTCCAAATAAAAAAGCACAACATTACCATAAATGGTGATAAAAGACTTAAAATATAGTGAAACAATCATGTGGGAAGCACATTTTGGACCAGAAAAAATAACACAATCAATTTATTTGCAATTTGCAGAGAGAACTGTTTTGGAAATGGATTAGTAGAGCTCAGCAGGGATATACAAAGGACAGTAAACAAGGTACAAAACAAACAAACCCCCCCCCCCAAAAAAAAAAAATTACAACTAAAGTCACATGAATTAAAAAACAAGGATGATGGAGTAGTTTTAAAATAAATATATGTGGACACACCAGGAAATGGAATCATTTCAACATTTTTTACAGGATACAGGGGTAATATATCATAATATTATTGAATATAACTGTATATCATCATATTTATGTTCATTGTTGTGTTAGTGGAATGACTTCTTGTGTCGTCTCATAATAATACATTTAAAAAAAAAAACATTTAATGGAAAAACTGACATTTCACACTTCAGTTTTTGTTTGTTTGATTTTTTAACCCACATTTTGTGAATATATGTAATGTTTTGCGCATAAATAAGTAATGTTTTTTTTTTCATTCTATAAGCTTATGTGTGTGTTCAGTTAATAATATCATTGGTTAAAAAGTCACTTTTCGTCAGATTTATTGTATTTTATATATATTAACCTTCCATTTTAATCTGAGCTTTTGTGAACATCTACATGATCACTAAATGAAATGTAAGAAAATAAAAGATTTCTACAGGAAAAGTGCAAAATACAGAAGGTACTAGTGTAAGAAATGGTGATAAATCATTCGAGTGTGATTACATCTAGAGGAAAATGTATGTGGGAACTGACATAAAAGTAGCACTGGGTCTTTATGGATTAAAATAAATGCTCATTTTTACCAAAGCTGTTTAAGTCTTATGTGGTATTTTTGCTCCACACTACTGAGGGTGGGCGGCTTGTGCACAGATGCAACATGCTTTCGACATGAGTCTAAAAAAAAAAAAAGATCATATGCATTAAAAACCGGGGGATGATATTACTCATCATACATGCATCACTCATGTTCTAAACATATTTACCACGCACTGCACTACAGGAAATGACCTGTTACAACCAAAAAACGCAATAAAAATGTTTTTTTTCCCCCTATTATTAGACTATATAAAGTATGCTTATTCTACCAAATGCATCACCAGTAAGTTAATCAATAGGTGAAATGATTAATTGACTATTGAAAGAAGCTGTCCTTTAAGAGACACAATGGACTAATACTGTGTTATTTATGTCACCGCTGAATTCACTACAGTCCTGTAATCATGAGACATAAATCTGATTATATGAGTTGTAAATGCAAATGCATGTTTGGCGAACACAATGATTTTTTGTTTTTTTGTTTTTTTTTACATGATGAATAAAGAAATATGCTGAATTGTCTGTGGAGATGCTGAATAAAAGATTAGTTGTGGTTAGAGTGTGGTTGTCAAAAACATATAAATCACCTTTTTTTCTCTAAGACAAATCAACAGTAAGAGCAAAAAATAAACTCTATATAAAGCTGATTATATAGGAAGGAAAAAGATATTCCTGCTTTGGCCTATATCTTATCATTGCGAAGAAAAAAAAAACACATAAAAAACACATTTTTGGCGACCTTGACCTTTGACCTACATTCACCATAATATAATAGGATCTACTCTGGGCCATTTTATACCTTTCCTGAAATTTTCATGAAAATTGCTCCTGTAGTTCTTGCGTGAAGTGGCTGATAAATGTACATACAAACACAATTAACTGAATCAAAAGCAGGTGGTGCCAGGCACAACAAACCCCACCCCTAACAACAGGGGTTTGACCTTTCAAGGTCACTCAAGGTCAAAGGTTATGATGTCATTTTGGACCCTACATGTATTTCTTATCTCTCAACAATAGTAACTGAGTACTTATCACCACTGTTTTTGGACAACCATTTAAAATCATGTGACCTTGATTTTTCAAGGTCAAAGGTCATGATGCCATTTTAAAGCCCATGCCACATTATCTAATTCTCTATCTCAGCTCGTTTTTCTGTTGTAGACCATTGTAGTTTTTTACATATTGATGTCTTGGGTCAACAATAGCTCAAAATATCTACACCCAAGATGTAGAATTAAAAGATGAGCAGTTTAGTTAGTGTTCGGATTAGGGATGGGACATGATTTTCGAATATTTGTGACGCGTTCAAATATAGAATACTAATTTCGAATGCGGAATTACTTGTATTGTGTTTCACTTGAAAAGAATGTCGTTATTCACTTGCATTGTACGGTGGCTGACATTTTATGGTAATTTTTCCCGAAAACTTTGCAAAATTTGCGACAGCGTAGCACAAAAAACGATGCAACTTTTCCAAAAAAATGTGGATAACTTTTGATGTCCCACTTGTCTAGATAGTTTTCACCGATTTTGAACTCATTGGACCAAACGGCCAAGGAGCACTTTATTAAATCACAAAGACAGCAAAAACCATGACTCAGAATTTTTGAAATTTCAATCCAAGATGGCGGACTTCCTGTTGGTTTGTGGGCGTGGCCATCCTATTTTTTTTTTTTTTTGTGTGTGTACTGACTTCACTTGGGCCTAATATTATAATTTGACTATTCAAGGGGGCGCTGTAGACATATTTCTTTACCGATTTTTACAAAACTATAAATACTCGCAATTTTTCGCAGTTCTGAAGGGTGTGCAAAATTTGGTGAGTTTTCGTGCATGTTCAAGGGGTCAAATTTGGGCTCAAAGGGACACGCCCTTTGCGATGACAGCGGACTTAACAGGCCTTGCACCAGGACATGGTCCACGGCGACGGCCTAAAAAACATTCTCGCCGCTAACTCATGTTTCCTTGCATCAGAAGTGAGATTGTTTATACATATTTATATTTATATTTATCAAAACAATCACAACACTAACCAAATGTTTCCCTCATAGTTGTTCTTATTAAATCTCCTCCACATTGACTTCCTGTTTAATTTACATCAGTAATTTCCTGTCTGCATTGTTTACTGAAGTACCAATTATATACAATACAACCCTAAATTTCTCTTCAACTCTAAGTTGGAGGTGTTTGTTTTGCTATTTGTTTTTCATTAGGTGTTTACTGTGCTTTAATGTCACATTATTTCATCATCTCTTTTCTCTTTTCTGGTAAACAAAACACTTAAAATACATACAGAGGAGCGCAACAGGAAACAATAACGCAACTAATACACACGACATGTGCTGCATGAAATAAATTCCATCTAAAGCCGTCAGGTAGAATATGTAATGAACTATTCTATAAACCTGCGAGGGATAAATCAAAGTTGATTGAGCTCAAAAGGTTGGGTGGAGAAGGAAAAGAGGAAAGTGGAGAAAGTTCTGGGTGTACAATAGCATCAACACAAAAGGTTTCAATGGTTATTTATCGTCAGTATATGTGTGACCATAAGAGGTGTTGAGTGGTCTTTAAGATAAGACTGTTGACATAAATATAAATAAACATTACACAACAGCCCTAAAGTGGCTCCATTGTCTTTTCCATTTGTTTGTTTCTTAGTTTGTTTACACTCTAACAGCACTTGAATTCATATTAAATTGGGTTTATAGATTACCAGTGACCCAGAATAGATCTCACCACAATGTACGTAACAGTTCACTTTTGTTTTCCAAATTTTTTATTTTTTTTTCCCCCATTCATTTATACTGGGTGAAATGTCACATGTCTGTAGCAGCAAAACTATTGGTTGGATTCTTATCAAATTTGGTTTATAAATTGTCAGTCACCTAGAATAGATCTTACTACATTTTGGGAAAAGTAGGTCAAAGTAGGTCAACATTTTTAATGGATTTTTAATATACATATGTGTTTTTGTTTTTTTGTTTTTTACATATAATGGGAAAATGTCACATTCTGTAGCAGCAAAACTATTTGAATTCACACTAATTTATAGATTTTAAGAAAAGTAGGACTTTTTTTTTTCCTCAATTACCTATAATGGATGAAACTTCACATGTCGGTTACACCAAAACTATTCATAGCAAATTTAATGCCAAAAGTTTAATGCTGTTTTATGAATAGGGTGACCAACTGCTCATGACAATGTGGGACGGTACCATGGAAACCTAAAATACTAGGTTCGGCACCATATGTCAAATTTGTGATCAGAAAAGCTCTAAGTCAGGGGTGTCAAACTCAGTTAAATTTGATATGAAGTGGGCCAAACCAGTAAAAAAAGTAATAAACAAATGATGTCAGCTCCAAATGTATCTCTGTTTTAGAGCGAAAAAAGTCAAATAACATTATGAAAACAAACAATATTAGGCTTTAGTTCATTATTTACACAAAAACATTCTCACACTGGAGCTACACATACACAAATTATTTAGTAATAGGTGGAATAAAACATTAAGACATTTACAATTTTTCATATTTATTCTGATTATTGAGATTTTATGTTAAATTCTATCATATTATGAAAATAAAAAAAAAAATTATAAAGATTTTTTTTTTTTACTTATGAATATTTAAATAATGAATTGTTTAAATGTGGACCATGAAACAAAATGATGTATATCTCAGTGTAATTTTTACATTTCATAAATTCATCCCCGACAACCAAAAAACATGTCTTTATGTGGGAAAAATGCCAAACTAACCCTTTAATATAATTTATTTACATTTTGCAAACTATACCATAATACAATAAATACACAATAGAATGGAATTGGCCTTTATTTGTACATTTTCCAGCCTGATTGTACATCGATTGTAGGTTTAGTGACACCTCTTTACCCTTCAGCCTAACAGACAACACCCACCCTGACAGCTCCAAATGGTAACTTTCAATCAATCTGTCACCAGGTTTTTGTGCAACAACTCTTAGAATGACACACAGGTTCCTAAAAGTCTAATTAGTTTTAGACCCTTTCATCCGGCTTGTGTTCTTCATTGAAAGCTGAGATTGCAAAGTAATGAAACAGCATAAACAATCAACATTCACTAAAACACTCTCAAAGTCAAAATGTCAACTATAGTATGTTATTGAAGGACATAAATTTTTATAAATTTTATGAAAGTTTTCATTTTAAAAAAAAAAAAAAATATTTCCATGTAGAAAATCAAGGTAAATAGAGATATACTATGTGGTTCCTTAGCTGTAAATGACTAAAAAAACATAAAAAGTATTCAGAAAATGCCTAATCTCGGCCCTATTTTGTGCCAATCTCAAGTTTCTATGACAACCAGTTCTTGAATTAGAGCCAACAATATCTCTAAATGAGACCTTGACCTTTGACCTTTTGCAATATTGCTAATTTCGTTATATGTATATATGCGTCAGTGCGTGTCTAGTATTGATTAAGATACAGAAGTTAATTTTGCGACGTGTCACCTCAAAAACTGCGGTACCATGAAGCACAGGATTTTATTTATATGTTTAATTATTTTATTGTGTACATTTGGTGTTGTGTTTTTACATGTTTTATTTCTTTTACTGTTGTTTTAATAATGCAGGGCTATTGTGATTATATGAACTGTATATAAAAAAAAAAAAACTCAACAAATATATGCAAACATAGGAACAGACACATCTAAAGGATCCCCCCCCCCCAGTGTATTAAACATATGTAACTGTCAGTGACGCTGCTGTTAATTCATCATCAACACTATATTCATAAGTGGATTACATCAGTACTAATAATAGCCCAGTGTGACATAATGTGTCCATTCATCTACAGCTTCTCTCTTCACAGTAAAGGGTTAAATCTTCACCAGTTGTCTGCTGGTTGACTGGAGCTTCAGCCTTGGCTTTGGAAAACAACTGGGGCATCTCCAAAGAAAAAAAAAAAAAAAAAAAAGAAAGGAAAAAAGTAAACCGTGCACATAGAGATGTCCTGCATCCCAGCTATAAGGCAGTGAATGAACGCTCACTCAGTGCCTGGAAGCTTCCAAGCACACATCTCATTTAACTCTAATCCTGTCATTTTTTTTCCTGCTTTGCTAAGGTAGCTTTTCTCTGCTTTAGGCATCAAACCAATATATATGTATGTATATATATATATATATATATATATATATATATATATATATATATATATATATATATATATATATATATATATATATATATATATATATATATATATATATATATATATATATATATATATATATATATATGTGGATTTCATATGTGTAGTACGGTATAGGAATATGGAGCAGGAAAAACAATGAGTTAAAGAAGCATTTTCTGTCCCTATTTAGAAGTAACATAAAGAACCCACGCTAGAGAAATGCCCCTCTAAAAACACATTTAAAAAATTGGAATGCAAGACGCTTTTGCTTGAATTAAGGGGGGTCTTCTGATGAAACAATTGAAAATGATCTTTCTTGAAATAAGGTTTTCACTGTATCTGCTTCATTTACGAAGATGAATCACAAAACAAATGACTGGTTACCTCCACGAAGGACGTTATGTTTTACCTCATTTGTTAACTTTGTGAATTAGAAATTCATGAAGTTATGTTGCTTTTACCGTTTGTCTGTCTGTCTGTCTGTCTGTCTGTCTGTCTGTCTGTCTGTGTGTGCACATTTCCACTCTTCGCACTCTAGCGTCGCCAATTCTTAATGGATCGTTCTGAATTTTGGAAAGTACAAGGAGACACATATAATGATGAAACAGACTGAATGTCAGCCAGATCTATTAAATACTTCTAGTCTGACGCCATATTGTTCTTAGTTCTCACGGAAAAGTTACTCTTTATGTGTGAAGAGACAAATGAGAAAACACATCAAATGACAAAAAAATACACTTGGTAAAATTTCTTTCTTTTTTTTTTTTTTTCAGTGGAATCTTTATAACAGACACTATCATTGAGACGTCTTCTTTCCTCTGTCACAGCTTCACTGTTGTCCAAAATCCATTAAAATCCCATCAGTGAGCCACATTGTTGCTCTGTTCCACCTTCATTACACTCAGTCCCACACACACCATCCTGCTGCCAAGTACCTAATGGGGCACCAAATATAAATTAATCCACCAACAAAAATAGTTCCCAACAAATGCACTATTCCCTCAAAGAAATAACCCTTTATCAGGCAAGTGACTATTTTTGCTCATTTCCAAATATGGTGCCAATCCCATGCCACAATGAAGTGAAGAAGGATGTTGTTTTTTTTTTATTTTTTATAAAACTATACAGCGGTTCACAGTTATTTTATAGACATTTTGAAACTGTAAACGGTGAATATGAGTAGATTTTGTCAGTTTATGATCTTAGAAGAGTTGTTTTATTGCATGTGTTTACTTAAAAAAATATGCTGTTTAGATGTTTTATGGCAAGAGGAGGGAGACTGTTGTCATGGTAACCCAGGATGATGTCCAGTAATTGGATTTGAATGAGTTTTCTATGGTGGGGCACCACTACGAATTGGGGATGTCATGGAAGGTAAATGTTGTGGGCCATTCAGAAAAAAATAAATTACCTATAAATGTGTTGTTGGAGTGGGGGGGTAGATGGGGTTATATGTCATGTTAGGGACTGGAAGAACCACAACTGACAGGAAACCAAAACTGAAACTAAACTTTCACAGCAAAAATCTAAATCTTCATCAGTGTATTTTTTTTTTTTAATCTAATTTCTAGTCCTAATGTCTCACTACACTTAAAGAAAGACATAATCACCTAAAGAGTATGTTTTCACTGAGATGTAAGAATATATTTGTAATCAATAGATCTGGAAAATCTTATTTCACGAAATCTTACCAAGATAATTTTCACTTGTTCCACTGGCAGATTTTTTATTTATTTTTTATTTTTTTTCAATTCAAGATTTTTTTGGCTTAATTCAAGTGAAATAATTCAAATGAAAACAAGTGAAACATTTTTTGGTAAGGTTTCTTGAGGTGATTATGTCTTCTTTTAAGTACGACAAGATATTTTAAATAGAAATGAGGAAAAAAAATACAGATTTTTTTACAGTGTTGGATGTCTAACTCCTGGTTTCTACACTTCTCTTTTACTTTACTCAATTTCTAACCTATATCAACTGAGCCACCTGGAAATACTGGGCCCCATGAATTTGTCATGTTTAGCCCCCCTCCTTGAAGCTGCCCCAGGCTCTATGAGGGTTATTTCATTCATTCATATTTTATGGGACCTGGTCCACACTGACCAGTTATTTTACACTCTGTCCACAGTAATGAGGATTTTTTTCTCTACGTTTGTGTTTTCCATCCACATATAAAAGGTGTTTTATGTCCCAAAGAACATATTTTTTTACAAAGTCTTTCCCAAGTGAAGGTTTTAATATGCTCTAGTTTGTGCGTATCTATGGTTTACATATCCTGACTTAATGGACATGGGACAGTTTTGAATATTCCAACATGATAATGACCCAAAACATAAGGCTAAGTCACACTGCAAAAATCTAAATCTTACCAAGTGTATTTTTCTCATTTCTAGGCCAAATATCTCATCACACTTAAAATGATGATGATGATGATGATGATGATTATTATTGTTGCGTTCTGCACATGTTTGAAATAAAGCATTCAAATCAAATTAAATGTACCCTCCATTTAGCGCAATGTAAAATTTCAAAGTGATCCAGAATCCAGGATCTCTTCCAGATCATCACCAAACTCTAATCATTTTATACCTTTAGACACCCCATGAAATTTTCATTAAGATCCGTCCATAACCTTTTGAATTATGTTTGCGCTCTGAGTGCTTTTCTATTTTGTTTGTGTTTTTGGTTGTCCATCTTTCTTGTGTTTGCAGCATTTTGTCGATGCGGTGGGTTTGCCCCTGTTGGCCACCGTACCATGCAAGTCAATACGGCATTCTTAAGTGTATAGTAATGCATCATTTGAAATTTGTATATTCAAGCGCGTCGAAAATCATGTCCCATCCGTAGGTTTTACATGTATTACACACCGCAAAAAAAATACATCTTTTTTTGCTTGAATTTTGCTGAAAAATCTGCCAATGGAACAAGTGGAAATTATCTTGATAACAGATCTTGAAATACAACTTTCCAGATCTAATGTCTAAAAATAGGTCCTTATGGGTCACTGAAAACATACTTTTTGGAGGATTCTGGCTGATTTTAAGCGT
Source organism: Siphamia tubifer (assembly GCA_020466265.1). Taxonomy (NCBI): domain Eukaryota; kingdom Metazoa; phylum Chordata; class Actinopteri; order Kurtiformes; family Apogonidae; genus Siphamia; species Siphamia tubifer. The sequence goes on from CM035799.1 coordinate 14,140,961, forward strand.
GATGAAAAATAGAAATGAGAAAAATACATTCTTACAAAAATACTTTCCCCCTATACCCAACCCATCCCATTTCTCTCCAAAATTCTTGAGCATGTTGTCCCCTCACAAATTCAAGCCCACCCCTCTTCAAATATTTTCTATTCCAGTCCAGTTTTGGCCCCAAACACAGCACTGAAACAACCCTTCTCAAAATTACAAATGACCTCCTCCTCTCTGCTGACTCTGGCCACATCAACACATCATCCTGATCCTCCTGGACCTCACCTCTGCCTTCGACACCATCTACCATTCCATCCTCCTTCCTCGTCTTCAAATAACAATCAACATCACTGGCACAGCGCTGACCTGGTTCACTTCCTACCTCACCCACCATCAGCAGTTCATACATATCAACAATCGGTCCTCCTCCACTGCCCCCCCCACCCCCTGTCCCAAGGTGTCCCCCAAGGTTGGGTGCTTGCTCTCCTACTTTTCATCATCTACATCCTCCCCCTTGGCAATATCATCTGACGCCACTGTCTACGATTTCACTGTTATGCCGATGACATTCAACTCTACATTTCCTCCAAAACCATCACTTCCTCCACCCTCTCCAACTGCCTCTCTGAAATAAAAACCTGAATGCAAACCAACTACCTCAAACTCCACAGGAACAAATCTGACCTCCTTATCATTGGCCCCCGATCCCTTACCCAGTCCACCACCCCCCTTGGCATCATATTCGACACCACCCTCAGCTTCACACAGCACATCAAACAGGTCACCAAACCATCCTTTCTTCACCTCAAAAACATAGCCCCCATCTATTCATCTCACTCGTTCATGCTTTCATCACCTCCAGACTCGACTACTGCAGTCGCCTTCTCTATGGTTTACCCTCCAAACACCTCGATAAACTCCAGCTCATCCAGAACCCTGCAGCTCGTCTCTTCACCCACTCCCACTCACGCCATCACATAACTCCTGTCCTCCAACACCTTCACTGTCTCCCCGTCAAACATAGAATCACATTTAAGATCCTCCTCCTCACTCATAAAACCCTCCATCACCAGGCGTCCCCCCTACCTCACTGACCTCCTAACACCTCATGTCCCCTCCCACAGCCTCCGATCCTCTTCTGCACACTTCCTCTCCCTGCCCCCCCCCCCCAAAACCAAGCACCGAACCTAGGGGGGCAGAACCTTTTCTATCGCCACCCCAAACCTCTACAACCCCACCCCCACCCCCCAACCATCTGTCACTGTTCCAACCGCAGCACTTTTAATTGCCTTTTTTTTTTTTTTTTTTTTTTAAAACAATTGCTTTTAATGTGAATGTTTAATGTTGACTTTTATTTTGTCTGTTTTAATGTGTGATTGCTCTGTTTTCTAGTTTGTTTTTTTTATTGTAGTTGGACTCTTATTTTACTTCATGTAAAGCGTGTTTGAGTGCGATGAAAAGTGCTATACAAATAAAATGTATTCTTATTATTATTATTAATCTTTCAACAAAAAAAAATTAAGTGATGTGTTGCAAATGTGGAGCTCTCTCTCTCTCAAAACATTCAGAGTAATAACAGAAAACAACACACTATCAGGGACACAAAAAACTATTTACAAAAAATCTAATTACGTAATTACCTTGCATATATATATATATATATATATATATATATATATATATATATATATATATATATATATATATATATATATGCAACATGTACGGGGGTATCTTGTACAATTCAAATCATATATTATATCACTCCATAGGCTTCACTTATCTGTAGACTTTTAGTTTTTATGTCATTTTAATGGGTTAAAATAACGTCCAATTTCCATTTTAAATTGTTGAATTTGTGGTGATCTTTCATTCTATTTTGCTTTATGTAAATTATATGTTCCAAATAATAACAGATTCAATTCAAAAAAGTATTTATTTTCCAATTCTTTTTCAACATAATGCATGCCACATATGAACATATTCTCATTTGATCTTTAACAGAAGTTTCCATGCTCTCACTGCTCTGGTTTTGTTCCTTTTATTTGACTGTTGTGACAATTACTGTTTATGTCGATAAGATTTTTGATTAATAACGTTAGTAATGACATTTTGAAAGTGGCATGACTGACTTTAATAAAATAAAATGTGTATGTTCACCCCATGTGATTATTGCTATTAGCTCTTAGCATGATTAGCAGTTAGCACAATTAGCGGTTAGGGTTAAGTTTAGGTAAATCGCAGATCTTGGCGTACATTGGCACTCCAGCAAATGGTATTGAAGGCTATGCTACCAAATGAAAATGCATACAGTTCATAAACCACAGCAAATGCAATAAGAACTTCATTTATCATACCTGTTGAACTGTAACCTGTAAATATAGCGAGTCCAGTCATTACAATAACTCTCCACACTTACTGTTTATACATGTAGTATTTTTATATGCGTGTATTTCTTCAAGCATGTATAATGTTAATTTCCTCTATATTCAAAGTCATTCCAGCCGTCCCTCCTGCATCATAAATCATTTGTACACTACCCATCTGTATGCTCCGACACAATTCTTTTAAAATATGGAAAAATACACAGCCTCCAGTACTGCTGCGATCTTACATAAATATTGATGTACAATAATTCAGCTTCCAGCAGGAAATACCAGCAGAGTGCTCCTGAGTGTGGGGACAAAATAGGCTTTCAATGGTCACAAATGATGTGATCTATAAATGAAAAAGTTAATTTACTGACGTCTGCAGTGGTTTGGACACAATGTTGATTCTCACTTTTCATTTGGGATTTTATTTTTGGATGTTTTTTCGTGTTTGATTTTTCTTTATATTATTGGGTTGTTGTTTTTTTTTTGTCCTATTCTCGTCTCATGGGACCTTCGTAATTTTGAACAAATGACAATAATGAACCTTGACTGGACACATAATAATTTTATAACTGCACACATCATAGTTTGAATCTACATATTTTAGGTACTGGTTTGTCATATATGTAATATATCTCCACTTAATCATATTATTGATTCCAAGGAGGTGTTTTTAATTACCCTAACTTTTGAAAGGGAGGCAAGGCTATAGTTTTTGGTTTGTTTTTTGTTTGCAAACTATGGGTTGAATTCATATCAAATTAGGTTTATGCTTTGCCAAGAACACAGAATAGGTGCCATTATATTTGGGGGAAATTAGGTTTAAATTTGAATTTTCTTAGACTGGTTTTTTTTCCCCATTTATTTATAATGGATGAAATTTAATGTCTGTAGCAGCCAAATGATGAGTTGAATCCACACTAAATTGGGTTTATAGAATTTCCAGTGACTCATGATAAATGTGATTACATTTTGTGAAAATATTATTTATTTAAAAAAAAAATGCATTTTAAATGTTTTTTTCCTCTCCCATTTCCTTATAATGGGCCAAATTCCACCATTAATTTTGTGTCAATAAATTTACTTCACAGTTGACACATACATAGAGGCAGTTTTTATACTGCTTAGGGGGGTTTACAGTACACTTGGCAGAACTTTTACATTTTTTTTTTTTTACTATTTCTTTCTTTTTTTTCCAATTCTAATCTTATTCCTGGGACCTAAGTACATAATTTGTGCTGCATTGAATGAAGGACAAATTAACTTTGAACCTTGATCACAAATACAACTAGATCACTCAGAGAGCGCAGACCTCCGCAAAGCAGCACAAGTCTGCCAAGGTTTGGATCTGGATGTTCGTAACTTATTTGTAACCTAGTGTTCCGTGTTCGACAATTATTTATTTTATCAGTCATTAACAATCCCTCAGAGGATTTGAAAAAAAAAAATAAAAAAAATCCTCAGTCCTGTTTTTAAGATATGTCCATTTCAATATTTGACCACATATGACGTCACTCGACTCGTTGCACAACGACCAAATGTCACATGTTAGATCTAATGTTAAATATGAAGCACAAGATATTATCAGATTTAACTAAACATGTCAATAACTCTGCTTTAAGGTAAAGGTCATACATTTTGCAAATATAACTTTTGCTTGATGTCAAAATGTGGATTCTGAGATATCACCACTCATGTGTTTTAACTGTTAACCTTCACTGTGACCTTGACCTTTGACCTTTATAGCTTAAAATGTAATGGTTTCGTCCTTGACGCCTTATTAATCGTCACTGAAAGTTTCATCAAAATCTGTCCATAACGTTTTGAGTTATCTCGCTGACAAACAAACAAAGGTGAGGTAAAACATAACCTCTCTGGTGGAGGTAAATATTCAGGGTCTTGGTCACATATACAACAGTTTCACAACTACACCACTCACAGTTGAATCCATCCATCTTTTTAGACACTGGTTACTCATATATACAAATATACACATCTGTTTCATCCCATTAGTGATCCCTAGGGGGCGTTATTCTGCCTTATTTTGAATATATTTATGAACTTTTTGTCCATTTCCACATAGTTTTTACCACTTCACCTCCTTCCTATGGGTTACTTGTCCTTTCTTTGTTCTCCATTTTCCAACTTTCTTGCTTCTTCCAACAGTCAGGCTCTTGTTCTATTTGTTTTTGGGATTTTTTTTTTTCTGTTGATGTGACGGTGCTGCAATGTGTTTGTTTCATGACTGTAGATTGACTTTACCATACTGTGACTGTGTCACACAGACTGAGGTCGTACAGTACGGCTACTTTCCCTCATAAATAATGGATCCAGAACGTTTGCGCTGGCTCTTATATAATCTCTGTTTTTGAGTCGCTTGGACTCATGCAGTGCTTAGCCTCACAGCAAGTTTGATATTCAGCCGGACCAGGGTCTTTCCTTGTGGACTTGACGTGGTCTACCAAGGGTTTTCACACAGATCCAACTGTCAAAAGCATCTAGAGTCGTAGAAATTTTTTTTTTTTTTTTTAGACCATCAAAAGTCATCAAAATCAACGGTTATGCAATTAACCCCTTAATGCTTGGGTTTAAATATATGTATATATATATTTTTTAAAAGTAGGTCTGTCAAAATTAACACATTATTTCATTTCATTTATTTGTTTATTCGAACAGGTAAAATAAAATAAGTAAAACATACAAAGTATTTAAGCAGAAATTAAAACAACATCTCTTTAGTATGCTATATAATTATACCTTGTTCGAAAAGGGTGTAGAATGAAGTTAACAAAACATATCTAGTCCTACCCCTTGTATTACTCAGTCAGAGCATATACGTATATATATATATATATATATATAAATTCATATTTACATTTCTTTCCTGTAACCATTAACCTGGATCAATCCATCATCATGATTCATCTGATTAAAGATTTTAACACAAGTATTTTTAGAGGTGTTTTTTTGTACTTCAGAAGAGTTTTTGAATATGTTTTGGATTTTTTTTTCATCACTTAATTGTGTTAGATTAGGCATTCTTAGTCAAACCCCTGGAGAACAAAGGCCTATGGAGTTGTTGCTTTGAAGCTATGAGTAATTTTATTACAGGTGGGCTTTGCTTTTTGGAAAATAAAATGTTGTTTTTTTTTTTCTAGGGTGATTGACACCCATACAGTGAAATGTTTTCCTTCACAACCCCCAGTTTGGAGACCCCTGTTATTCCATGTTTTCAAAACTGACAAAGGGTTTAAAAGAATCAGAGAAATAAATGTTAAAAAAGTTATTTTAAAACTACATTTGTATTACAAATAGCTCTATTCAGTGTAATCATATTATTCTTGACAGTGTTAAATAAATATATATTTTTTGACATATTTTATTGTAATTGTGACACTGAATTGAGTAGAATTAACTCTGAAAAAAATGTTTTAGAGTAAATTTTACTCTAATTTTGAGTGGGTCCACATGTGATCTGAAACAGAGTTAAATTCAAATCTGTAAGAGTTATAAAAATAGACACTCACTTTACTTTGACTGTGTACCCATTCCACCCTGTCTCGCATGAAAATCACATCAACTTAATTATGTAATAGATCAAAACTTAATTTGCTGTAAGTCCTTAAAATATGCTGTGAAAGGTTTTCAATTACAGAGGAACTTTGTGAAACACCCCCTTATCATGTATTTAATTTTTTCCTCAAGTTTAAGAAAAAAAAACAAGCTAACATTCGCTAATATTTACTACTTATCTCACTTGTGTTTCTTACATGTTAACTCTGTTTTTTTTTCACTATTTTCATTTAATTCCTTTTTTTTTTTTTCCATTGTAAATCTTCTAGTCTGCACATGCTTGAGATTAGAGAAGATTATCCCTGAAGATTTGCCTCAGGTGTGAGATGCAACCGGATTTCAAAATCAGCCAGAAAAGGAATTATAGATCCTCTAACTATGTGGATTGGAATAAATATTTGCACATAAATTGTTTGATGCAAATCATATTTTTTTATTTTCAGTCCTAGATCATCTAATACACATTCATGAACAAACGGAGACTGTTTTCTCTTCATACCTGATCAGCACTCTTGTCCAGGAGGAGATGATTTGTTTTGTTTAATGTTATGTTAATTTCATGCACATGGGTTTGTGTTAATGGATTGAACATGCTCTCCTGTTGTATTCTTGTTACAAATACTAACATAGATTTGTGTTGTTCTTCTGACAGGGTGTTGGGAAATTCACCTTCTGCATCCTCTGGTAAGTTTGTATTCTGAATATTTTTTTATTTTATTTTTCTCAAAATGACCACTAGATTCTTTGATTTAGAAATATATACTTTATATAAATGATATGATTGTACTTAAAAAAACAACTGCAATCCATACATTTGTCATTTTAAACATGACTTGCCCTTGTTTATAAACAAAAAAACAAAAAAACAAAAAAAATATAAATACTGACAGGTATTACAGGCCGTAACACAGCATCATACTTTAGCTTCTTTTGTATCTGTGTTGTTTCATTCCAGTCAGAGTAGAAGGGATCTCAGTCTTCTATACATATTTACAGATGTTCAACCCCATATCATTACATTCTGACACCTGGTCCGCTTAGTCAGGGTGTCACATTGGGATGCACAAAGGTAGCCCTGCAGCGCCACTTTTTATAGAGAGTGTTGGATGTATTATTTAAAGGAAAAACAAGGGTGAAAGCAAAGGGCACAAAAATAAAGACAAAGAGAGAAATAATTGTCTGGAATATGGTTATATGGATGGATGATATAGTGGATGGATGGATGGGTGGGTGGATGGATGGATGGATAGATGAATATACAGATGGATAGATGGATGGATGAATATACAGATGGATGAATATACAGATCAATGGATGGATAATATATGGATGGATGGTATATTGATGCATGGATGATATACTGAATGGATGGATGGGTGGGTGGATGGATGAATAGATGAATATACAGATGGATAGATGGATGGATGAATATACAGATGGATGGATGGATAATATATGGATGGATGGTATATTGATGGATGGATGATATACTGGATGGGTGGGTGGATGGATGGATATATGGGAGGATGGATGAATAGATGAATATACAGATGGATGGATGGTATATTGATGGATGGATACATATATGGATGGATAGATAGATAGATGACTATATAGAGAGATGGATGGATGAATATACAGATGGATGGATGATATATGTATTCAGTAAATTAGTATTTTAGTATTTTTATTTAAATTAGAAGTAAATACAAATATAACTGGATAATAAATCAATATCAGTTAACAGTATAATAATAATAATAATAATAATAATAATAATAATAATATAAACATTATCAGTATCATTATACACTATATATTATTATATTATTATAATATATATTCACATTGTTTCACATGCTAACATCACATCATTTACACATCTAAAGCTAACAATGAAGACATGTTTGTAACTCATAACTGTCGTATGACTGTAAGTGATGTAGAAGCCAACGTTGACCTGTGGTAACCTTTGACCCCAGCAATTAAAAAGAAAACATTTTTCTGTGCCGTTAAATTAGTTCAATTTTAACCTTGCAAACCACACACATCATTTATTTACCGCATGGCTTTAGATGACCTATCCATTTTATTTTCGTGCACATACATCATTTATGTAACAGCACTTACATGTATCATTCAGGGAAAGCGTCACGGTCGTATAACTGCCCACAGTCTTGTTATTTCACCGTATTATAACCTTATTAACCGTGCTTTGAAGTTGCCTGGCAATATTTGCCAACGTCACTCATTCTAATGCATTTCTTATTCTTCCAACATTATAATAGATCCTGTCTGTCTCTTATGATGTGTTTCAGAGCTATGGCTGCATTCCTGGGTGTAATTTATAGCTGTGTAGTCACCACTTATTCTGCTGAAATGTGACAGCACAGTGCCATTAATGCAGATGCTACATCTCTGTTACCTGTATTTATATCTTTATTAGTTGCTATTGTCTGTGGTTTTGTATGATGAAACACCACATTTTGTATATATATATATATATATATATATATATATATATATATATATATATATATATATATATATATATATATATATATATATATATATATATATATATATATAAACCTTTATCACGGAGGTATTACATTCGAGTCAGTTTGTCTTTGTTTTTCAGCAGGATTACGGAAAAAGTTATGAAATTATTTTGATTAAACTTCGAGCAGTGATAGATGATGGGTCAATTGGATTTAGAGCAATGGAGGTCGAAGGTCAAGGTCACACTAAAGGTCAACAGCTAAAACACATCAGTGATAATATGTCACGACTCAGACAAGATAGAATCATTTGTTTGCGTTCACATCGTCTCACCTTCAGACGTCAGATGGGTCAACAGCTGTGGCTCCATCACATTATGTGTGAATAAAAACATCAAGCCTTGAGTTTGTCTGTCTGTCTGCCTGTCTGTCTGTCTGTCTGTGAGTTGGCAAGATAACTGTAAAAGTTATGGATGGATCTTGAGGAAATATACAGGGCCGGTAGGTTGGTAACAGGGAGATCTACAAAATAGTTATTATTATTATTATTATTATTATTATTATTATTATTATTATTATTATTATTATTATTATTATTATTATTATTATTATTATTATTGTTGTTGTTGTTGTTGTTGTTGTTGTTGTTGTTGTTGTTGTTGTTGTTGTTGTTATTATTATTATTTTGCATTAGCATTTGCTTTGTAAATATGCAGTGTTTCCTCATATATCCTATTTCAGTACTCATCACAGGCTTTCATATCATGACAATATGTTCAAATTGATTAGTGTGACTCTTCGCTCCAACTGAGAATCGATGCAGTCTGTCTGCGAGAAGCCCCACAAATCTGACAAGAATTCTTAGACTGATGTTTCACTTTATGAAGCTCCTCAATATTGACTCAAAGGAAGAGTTGGAGGATGAAATACAGCGTGATGTACTGGGTGGTTATTTAGGAGACTACAGTTGGACATGTCTCTGTCTCTATGTCCAAACACACACTTTAGTTCATAACCCAATGGGTGACATGATACTGCCTGAAAAAAAATAAACAGAAAAAAAAACAAAAAAAACCCAAGATATTTAGCTTGAATTAAGTATAAATAAATAAAAATTAGCCAATTGAAAAAGTTAAAATGTCTTAAATTAATTTAAAATGTTAAGATCTATTGTCTAAAAATAAATTCTTATATCTCAGTGAGATGTTAGTCCTTAGGTGATTCTGTCTTATTTTAAATTTGATGAGATAATTGGACTAGAATTGAGGAAAATACACTTATAAGATTTAGCTTTTTTTTTTTCCAGTGTACTATTTAGTGTGGGGGGGCATGGCTAATGCTAATTGCTAATGATACAAACACAAAAAGTTAATACATCTAATTTGAACCAAGTCACAAATTATGTTGGGTTTTTAATAACTTTTATTAAATTTAGGGTCAGTAAAAAAAAAAAAAAAAAAATCTATATTGTATATTATCATAGTACCTATGAGGTGGAAAAAGCAAAAAAATAAATAAAAATATTGTGATTTTTGTAGTGCGACCAACAAAGGGTTAATACCTACCAGGCATTAAAATGAACAAGAAACTGAAGAAAACAAGGGGTGGTCTAATATTTTTTTCCACCAACAGAGTGGAAATGACAAAAGCCAGACAGTACAGATGAGGTGATACAGAGCTACAGCGACAACAGTTTTGGAAATGCACTAAATATACTTTAGCTGGTTGTTGATTTTTGTCTGCTCCCTGTTGACAGTGGATTTTCAAATATGTTTTCTTTGAGATGTGCAGATATCGAGCAGGGTATGTGTCTGTATGTGTCCAAACTCTGCGGCGGGAATTGCGTTTTGAGTTACAATGACAGCAAATGACAACCTGAGAACACGGCGTATAAAAAAAAAAAAAAAAAAGAATATAATGTAGCTTCTGTTTTGCATAAAAACTGACTCGCACATAGCGTTTCGTCCACTTCTCAGATCATCACCGTCCAGACGGCGCTGTCAAGGATTTTTTTTACTTGTGAGATTTCTCGTAACGTTGTAGTCAATCACTCGTGTAATGTGTAAAACAAGGTGAACTCTCAGAAACCCGTTATATTAAAAAAAAAATGTACTGATCACATTTTTTTTCACTTGTATAAACTGATATGGGCTGACACTTGTGTCTGCGACCAGCTCTGCATTATATTTGTGGATGATGAAGAACGAGAGGGGGATTTATTCTGCATAAATCGCATTCAAATCAGCACGACTGCTGTTTTTTACACAAATACATGCTTCCTCATGGGGTCTGAAAACTGACTGAGCTGTTGGATTTATCATGTTCTGTTCTATTAAATAAATACACAATAAAATGAATAAAAATGTTCCATTAAATAAAACATTAAACATTTTCTTGGTAAGATTTATTTCAAGATATATTGGATAAAAATGTGTTTTTAAATCTCAATAAAAAAGTTATATGTGTCAAACATAAGGCCCGGGGGCCAAATCTGGTTCACCAAAAGGCTCTAGTCTGGCCCTTTGGATGAATTTGTGAAATGTAAAAAACGACACTTAATACGTCGATCATTTTAGTTGACGTTCCTCATTAAGACCAATTTCTCATTAAGTAAAAGTATTTTTTTTTGTCTCTTTGTAAATGTTTTCCTTTCAGTTACACTAAAACAAAGTATAATTTCACAAAAAAAAAAAAAAAAAAAATACCGGAATAAATCTGAACCACCTGAAATATATTAAGAGAAGTATAATTCTCACCATATTCTACCTATTGCTAAATGTTTATGTATTTCTAAGCATTAATATACACATGTAAATGACAAACTAAAGCCTAATAATGTTAAAATTACACATTTGTTTCTGTTTATTCATGCTATTCACACTCTTTGAAAGGATCCTTTATAAATGTTAACATTTTATCATGTATTTTCACCTTTTTCGCTCTAAAACTTAGACAACAGTTTGGGGGTTAATTATTATTTACATATTTTTATCTTTGTGTTTTAGTGGTCTGGCCCACTTCTGATCAAGTTTACTGAAATGTGGCCCCTGCTTTAGATGATTATGTCTTTATTTTAAGCGTGATGAGATATTTGGACTCGAAATGTAAACAATACACTATGTAAGATTTGGATTTTTCCAGTGTATTGATGATTCACAGTGAAAAAAATATATAATAAATGATGAATAGTTAATGATCTAGAAAGTCTTACTGATATTTAATGTAAAATGTTTAATTTATTTGTGTTTCTTTCTTCATTTCAACATTTTAACTGTATTTTATCAAAAGTATAGTAATACAGTCTGCTTTTTGGCCAATCATAATTGGCCATTGTGTTGATGAATACTAAAACTGTTAAGATAATGCTGTCATGATCAGCCTATGTTGTTATTATTTTTTTTAAATCAATAAATTAATAATAGAAATGTCATCACAAATACATTACCCTGATTTTAGCAAATAATCGTAGCCTTGAACAACCAGGTAACTCCAAATATAGGAAAGGGCAAAGTTCTATAATGACTGAAATGATTGTGTGAAAAGCAAATAATAAAAGGAAAAGTAGTTTTTTTATTGAAGTTGTGCAGTAACTGTGGTTAAGAGCCAGAGCAGGAGAATTAACCTTACATTCAGTGGAAAAAATGATTAGATCACACATGCTTTTTTCAATTTCTTGTTCATTTTAATGCCTGGTACAAGTAAAGGTCGGTCTGTCTATCTATCTATCTATCTATCTATCTATCTATCTATCTATCTATCTATCTATCTATCTATCTATCTATCTATCTATCTATCTATCTATCTATCTATCTATCTATCTATCTATCTATCTATCTATCTATCTATCTATCTATCTATCTATCTATCTATCTATCTATCTATCTATCTATCTATCTATCTATCTATCTATCTATCTATCTATCTATCTATCTATCTATCTATCTATCTATCTATCTATCTATCTATCTATCTATCTATCTATCTATCTATCTATCTATCTATCTATCTATCTATCTATCTATCTATCTATCTATCTATCTATCTATCTATCTATCTATCTATCTATCTATCTATCTATCTATCTATCTATCTATCTATCTATCTATCTATCTATCTATCTATCTATCTATCTATCTATCTATCTATCTATCTATCTATCTATCTATCTATCTATCTATCTATCTATCTATCTATCTATCTATCTATCTATCTATCTATCTATCTATCTATCTATCTATCTATCTATCTATCTATCTATCTATCTATCTATCTATCTATCTATCTATCTATCTATCTATCTATCTATCTATCTATCTATCTATCTATCTATCTATCTATCTATCTATCTATCTATCTATCTATCTATCTATCTATCTATCTATCTATCTATCTATCTATCTATCTATCTATCTATCTATCTATCTATCTATCTATCTATCTATCTATCTATCTATCTATCTATCTATCTATCTATCTATCTATCTATCTATCTATCTATCTATCTATCTATCTATCTATCTATCTATCATCATTGTACAGTTACCTTACAGGTGTATATCACACCATGAGTTTTTTTTTTTTTTTTCTCTTTTTAATTTTTTTCTCTCTTTCTTCGTGCCATGCTGTGAACAGAGTCCATGAATACATTTGCTTGAGATTAACTCCTTAATCATATTCTGGAAGGTCTACTGAAATGCAAATCGAAGGTCAAGAAACATACAGTGCACGAAAGGTGTATTTTCCCTCCTTCACACTTGATGAACTTTTCACGGCTGATATACAGACTGATTGACAGGAGAGGGGAAAATACATCCATGTATATAGTCTACCTGAAGGATGCAGAACACGGAGAAAGTAAAGCATGTCTAAAAAAAAAAAAAAAAAAAGCCATACCTATATTTCTTGTCAAATTGCTCTTGCACTGGTAGAGTAACTGCTGCTGATAGATGAAAATGAATGAGTGTAATACATTGGCAGCATGGAGGGGTTCTGTGTGGCTCCAACTGGGGCAGCGAGCCTTGTTCCACTTCACTGGAAGATTGATGACTTCTGGGTTTTCTGGGATTTGCACCTGTTTCCACTCCTCTCTCTCTCTCTCTCTCTCTCTCTATCTCTATCTCTCTGTCTCTCTTTCTTTCTCTCTCTCTCTCTCTCTCTCTCTCTCTCTCTCTTTCTTTTTCTCTCTCTCTCTCTCTTTCTTTCTCTCTCTCTCTCTCTCTCTCTCTCTCTATCTATCTATCTCTATCTCTCTGTCTCTCTTTCTTTCTCTCTCTCTCTCTCTCTCTCTCTCTATCTATCTATCTCTCTATCTCTCTGTCTCTCTTTCTTTCTCTCTCTCTCTCTCTCTCTCTCTCTCTCTCTCTCTTTCTTTCTCTCTCTCTCTCTCTCTCTCTCTCTCTCTCTCTCTCTCTCTCTATCTCTATCTCTCTGTCTCTCTTTCTTTCTCTCTCTCTCTCTCTCTCTCTCTCTCTCTCTCTCTTTCTTTTTCTCTCTCTCTCTCTCTTTCTTTCTCTCTCTCTCTCTCTCTCTCTCTCTCTATCTATCTATCTCTATCTCTCTGTCTCTCTTTCTTTCTCTCTCTCTCTCTCTCTCTCTCTCTATCTATCTATCTCTCTATCTCTCTGTCTCTCTTTCTTTCTCTCTCTCTCTCTCTCTCTCTCTCTCTATCTATCTATCTCTCTATCTCTCTGTCTCTCTTTCTTTCTCTCTCTCTCTCTCTCTCTCTCTCTCTCTTTCTTTTTCTCTCTCTCTCTCTCTCTCTCTCTCTGCATCATCCTGTCCTCCCCTCGTCCTGTCTTCCTGCAAAACTCCCTCCCTCATTTCCCGTCCTCTCTCACCCCCCCCGACAGCCGTCTTTTCAGCACCACGTATCGTTTTCATCTGTTGCTTATCAGGAATTACGTTCATATAATAGGACCCCAAAATGAATTTCAACGTTTTCTACGCAGCGTCCGTTGCATCCGATGTGCTTTTGTCAGAATTTTTTTTATTTCTTTGTATTTTTCGTACTTTCGACACAGAGCACACATTTGCATCAATGCAACAGAGCACTGTCTTCCCTCATGCATTGTTTTTTTTTCTTTCTGTTATGCCGCTGTCAATGAAATTCCTGCACACATGAATGCTTTTAATTTGAAATCATTCCAGCAGTTCTGAAGCTGTGAACTATTTCACCCCTGATGCTTTTATTGTTAAAAAATAAATAAATAAAATAAATAAAACATCTGCAGGAAGTGTTGAGCTCAGTGACGATAACGAAAAACTTGACAAATACTTGGAGAATGCAGACTCCGCCAAGGTAGATGCTAGGAATGTTCTAGAATGTGCTGTTGTTGTCGTTTCTTCTGCTGCTCTTCACTGCAGATAATGTTTTAACTATGACCCATGTGACCTGAGTTAAAGTCTAGCACAGAGGTGTCACATTTATTTATTTCAGTAGTCATGTTTAACCCAATCAGATTTGAAATGGGCTGAACCCACTTTATCCTCACTAGGGTCATGGGGGTCACTGGGGGGCCTAATCCAGCTACAATGGTTGAAAGTGGGGTACACCCTGTATAAGTCTCCAGTTTACCTCAGGGCTGAACATATATAGACAAACAATCACTCTCACATTCACACATATGGACAATTTAGATTAACTAATTAACCTATGAGTGCATGTGTTTGGATGGTGGGAGGAAACTGGAGAAAACCCACACAGACGGGTCATAATTGTGTAATAACCAATAAATAACAACAACTCCATCATTTATATTATTGCTATTATTAATAAAATGTTTACGTTTACGAACTATCCAGACAAAAGACTTTCAAAAAAAGTAAAAAAAAACACACAAAAAAGTGCAATTTTAACAATGCTATGTCTCCCCTTATCATTTATACATGTGCATTATAAATCAGATCTACAAAGCACTTAGTAACAGGCAGAATATTACTAACAATGCAGTTAATTTTCTTTTGTTCACATGTGTTGTGATTATTGATATTTCCTTGATAAAAGCATAGTTTGATCTAAATGTTTTCATTATTTAAATTTATTTTTGTATGGACTGAATTATTACAGTATTTTAACAAATTCTATATGAGGAAACGATTGAAGTTAATATAGTATAGTGATGAGGGTAAATTAAATTCCGCATGGCTCTATTTATTTCAGATAAAAGCTGAGTTGCTTTTGGTTTTATAATGCTGTGTCTATGAAGCATGAAGGATGATATCATGTGTATGTCAATTAATTTTACCCAAGTACGTTTACTGATACATCTAACCATCACTTTAGTGTATGTAGGTCATTCATTTAAGCATAAGAGTACTAACAGAAATCTCAAAAAAGCAACACAAGCAGTGTGTGTGTGTGTGTGTATATATATATATATATATATATATATATATATATATATATATATATATATATATATATATATATATATATATATATATATATATATATATATATATATATATATATATATATATATATATATATATGCACACATATATAGTTCCATCTGGTTCAGCAAAACATTTACATTAAATTGAGTAATTAGATTAAATACTAGCTTTGCCAGCACGCCTCATGTTGATTTGACAATGAAAGCCAAGCTGTGTCTTTACAATTAAGTCATTTATTGTAAGACAGTTGCAGGAGCAGTTCTTAAGGCAACAATAGCCTGATCTGAAGGTTAAAGCATGAATGGAAAAGCTGGCATCGAATTAAACGCAAGGGAAAAAAAAAAATAAACGCAAGTCAAAACTGATTATGACTGTTGTGTAATTGTACCAGAATAAAGTGTGTGGGAATGAAGCTGTACGTATAAAAACAGTCATGAATGCTTTTATATAGGCTACATTCATGTGATTAACACAATACATTATTATTGTTATTATTTATTCCATAAAGACACAAACGTCCACCACGGAACAAAATGTTTAATACCTGCTGATCCACTACTCTTATCAATACATGCAAATAATTGTTGTAAAATACACTTTGTCATGTTTTCATGGTCTTCAGATATGACCCATTTTGATTTTCAGAGGCTTTGTAGTTACCATGGTAACACTGTTATCTTTGTTTTCAGTTCTTTTCTTACATTATTGGCTAAAAGTTATTACAATATTGGTTCAGAACCTTTCTTACATTAATGGCCTATTGCATTTTAAAAAGGGGAAATGTATTACATTTTCAGCTTTCATTCCATTATGGGCTCCTATGCGTCTATATGTGGAATCTGAGCTGAAATTAGTTTGATAGTGTTGACTCGGCAATTTTTGCACTTTGCAAATTAACCCGCAGGCCAGATTGGAACCTTTTGATAGACCACATTTGGGCCTCGGGTCACATGTTTGACACCACTGATTTGAAGAAGAAAGAATATTTTACTAATAGTATAATAACTACTAATACTAGTATAGTAATATACTCATAAATTGGTTAAAAATAGAGACAAATTCATGAGATAAAAATCCCATTCGATGTTTATTGGTCCAACAGAACACAGTTATATTTCCATCTTTCCTTCAGTCCTCTCCACTGTCCTCCATGCTCTCCTCATCACTGCCCTACTGTATCTTCCAGTTGTAAATCACTCTGTGTGACTGTGCTGTGAAAACAACAGGCAGTATTTGTTTGTGCACACACAGCACATGCACAGAGCTGCATCTTGGACGACTGGACTGCATTTCCCTGGGTCGTTTTTATCACAAACCTTGGAGGATATTTGTCTCAGAGCAATCTTGTGGCGACCTACAGGGAAACGTGAATATGAAAGTGTCAAACAGGTTGGTTTGTGTTTTGTTGAAAATGTTTCACTGATTCACAGCGAAAAATTTCCTCAACGTATCAAATGTTTTCTTTTTCAACAATGTGTTAGTTAACCTAAGTCGATTTTCTGCTTATATGTATAGGTTCAATTGATTTTCATTAACCCATAAAGGCTTTTGTATCACAATGTATCTTTATATTAAGTCATTTATCATCCTCTACAATTTGCCTTTTTCATTGTAAATCATATACAAACTTATATTTATCTCGCACATCATTTAGATGTTCATAAATTTAAAGGTTATTTTACCAGAAATAGAAGAAAAAATAAATAAAAAGCATTTTTTTTTCAGCAAAGTTATTCATCAATATCCTTTGCGTTTTGTCAAAGAAACTTGTGAACTGATTCAATGACAAAAATCACAGCAAGAGTCAAACATCTCACTTGAAATTAGTTATTGGTGATAATTTGAATGGATAAAGTCATTACATAGATTGTAATCTTTATTAACTCCCATAATCCAATACTACATATTACATATCTACGTGTTTTCCTTTGGTTTATACATATATATATATATATATATATATATATATATATATATTATGGCATTAACACAAACGTCGACTCCCATAGCAGAAGTCGACTTAAATTTGGAGGAGTCGATAAGTCACATGTTATTCTTTCTGTCCCTCAGCTGACTATATAATAAATTATATGACTATATAATAAATAAATAAAGACAGTATACTTGAACTTTTAGATACCAACAATGAATAAGTCAATTTCTAAAGTTGAATACAAGTCAACTTGACGTCTCCAACTCCAGTGCATGTTCAGGAACAATCAAACTGACCAAAGGTTTTATTTATTTATTTATTTATTTATTTTTATTTCCTCAATCCTTTTAAAATAGATGCACATCTGCCCAAAGTAATGGGTCCTGACAGTTTCAGGTCTAAATTATTCCAGAAAAGACAGGGCAATGGATGGAAAAGCTTTTTTGCCTAACTGTGTTATGACTCAGAGGACGTCCATTTGACGAAGAATAGGGAATTGCAGACCGTATTGCTTTTGGATTGATGCATGTATGTGAGACAAAAAAGGAAGCAGTACAAGGAGTGATTTATAAATAAACTCTGTCCAGTTTGATTTAGTGGGCATTTGGAGATGGAAACTAAACAGTGGAAGGCAATTCCCACAACTGGCATTTAAACGTAGAGCACAACAGTAAACATCTTTAAGTAGTGGTTGGGTGTATTTATATGAAGCAGATCATTCTAATCAGTCAGGGTATTTTTTGATAATTGCATTTTCTTTTCAGGAACAAAAGAAAAAAAAAAGTACTGGTTAAATGATTTTATTTTCAAAATCCAATAATTACAATATAATTTCAATGCATTTTTTTTTTAAATTGGATGATTGGATGGATGGATTTCGATAACATTTTCAGGATGTGTTGGGAATGTCTGTCACAAGGAACAAATGATTAATTGTTGGTGGTGATCCGGAAGAGAACTTGAATTCTGGATTCACTTTGAAATTTTACATTGTGGTAAATGGAGAATACATTTCAAAGTGATCCAGAATCTCGAATCTCTTCTGGATCATCACCAAAATGTAATCATTTATTCTGTGTGACACTCCCAACACATCCTGAAAATTTCATCAAAATCCATTCATAAGTTTTTAAGTTTTTTACAAAAAAAACTCCAGCGAAAATATAATCTCCTCTTCATTTAAGGGGGGGAGGGTGCCTTGGCGGAGGTCTCAGTCTGCTTTTTTTTTGTGAAAACATAACCTCCTTGGTGGAGGTAAATATAGAAAAAGACCAGGAGTGATGACACATGTAAACATACTGTGTGAAAAACCAAAACACCTCAAAATTCTATTTCAATTCTACTATATTTTTTAAACAAAAATTAATTAACCACTACTTTTTATTTTGTTCCTAAAAAGAAAATCCAATTACCAAACCATACACTGACCATAATCTGAAACATACCCCCCCCCAATAAAAAAAATGTGAAAACAATGAAAAAAGCTACAGAAATCAGGGAGAAAGAGGATTCAATCTTCAGTAAGAAACCCTATTTCAGTTTCATTTTGCAAGTTGTAAGTTCTGATCAATACCAGCATTTTAGCATCTGTGGAATGTCACTTGAAAACACCTTCAACTTGGATTGGTCTGCATTTAACACCAATTCAAGTTGAGTTAAATGAAACGGCATGACGTGAAAAGCAGCCTGAAGGTTTTCCATACTCAGCTGGAGACGGGATCGAAGCTAGCTCGATGTTTGTTGATTGCTTTCTAGCACTTCTGTTTGTCATCAGTAATTTCAAGTGTAAGTAACACCCATCAGACAGCACTGTTGTGGTAATTAAAACAAGATTGTAGCAAGCCTGGAACATTAGCATTGGTTAATATAGTCTATAAGGGTCCCACATGAATAACACCCAATATAATATGTAAATACGCATGTGTTATGGAATGTGTTGGGAAAAAAAAAAGTGTAAATGAGAGCAGGTTTACAGTAGATGGAGCTGCTTTAAGTGCTGGGTGTGATTTGCCGGAGGTGACAGGGTTGATTTCTCTGCTTAATTATTTCTATCCCTGGTGGGGAATAAATCACCTACCACCACAGAAGTGATTTATGATACTGGAAAAAAAATAAAATATATATATATATATATATATATATATATATATATATATATATCGGAGTAAAAGTGCTGTAATATGAGAGCAGTTTTTAGGTCTACTAACAGCACAAATAAATATGTTAGCAACTGCTAGCGGTTGTACTATAGTACTGATGCCATATTTGCTACATGTACATGTTTCTTTGTTTTTTAAATTCCGAATTATTTTTTCGGAATAAAATAATTCTGAATTAAATCTATTTCCTTGGTGTTTACGTAGACGCGGTAAACAGGTTTATTATTATTAATTGGGGTTTAAGTGTTGAAGGTACAGAGGGTTCTGATTGGACAGAACGGGCGCTTAACGTCTGGATGTCAACTGGAACAAAATGATCCTCTCCACTTCCTGTTTTGCTTTTTTTTTTTTTTTTTTTGTGATATTTATGAAGCAGCAGCTCAACCATAGGAATCAACAAATGAATTCTGGCAGTGCAGAATATGTGCGTCATCAACACAAAATATGTGCATCATTGCGACAAGACAATGTGGTAGAGTGGGTCGTCCAATGACCACAGGGTTAGCGGTTCGTGTCCCAGCTCTGGCTCTCCACATGTCGAAGTGTCCTTGAGCAAGACACTGAAATAGAAACCTACTGGTAAATGAGTGTGTGTGTGTGTGTGTGTGAATGGGTGAATGTGAGGCTAATGTAAAGCACTTTGAAAGTGAATGAAGAACTGTATAAATGCAGAATATTTACCATTTAAAGCAGACTTCAGTTAAACATGGCAAAGCAATGATCTAATTTGGAATTAAGATTGAATAAACCAATGGGAGTTATCATTTTCAACTGGAATTAGGTGTTTATATCGTCATCTTAAAGTGGAATTAAGTTTTATTTGGAATTAAATAAGTTTTAAATCCCATGTAAACGGAGCTTATGTCCAGGTGATGATCCTAGTGTCATTTTATGGATCAATGTACGACTTTTCAAAATATTACTAAGCACCAGTCGAAACTAGACATGTCCCGGACAGGCTTTGTTTGCTACGAAGTTCCAGTGTTTTGATTTGATTTGATCCAATCCCATCCATCCATTTTTTTCCTTACTTTTGTTTAACACATGTATTTATGTCAGGTGAAAAGTGAAAATGATCTTTTTAAGATATCTTGAAATAAGGTTTTCAAAATCTATTGGCTATAGATAACTTCTTATATATCACTGAGAAATCTAATTTCAAGAAATCTGACTAAGATAGTTTTCCCTTCTTGCTATTGGCAGAATTTCTAACTGAAAATAAGAAAACGTCAAAATTATTTTCATAATATTTCTTGAAATAAGATTTGTCAGATCTATTGCCGAAAAAATCCAAATAAATTCCGATATCTCAAATACAATTTACTCTTTTGGTGATTATGGGATGAAATATTTGAACTAGAAGTAATTTCCTGTAAGGGATCAATAAAGTTTCTATCAATCAATCAAATGAGAAAAACACACTTGGTGAAATGTATTTTTACAGTGTAAAACGCACATATTAGCCCAATGATATTAGAATTAGTTTACTTCAGGGTCCACAGATAGTTGTCACAGGGGCCGGACTGGACCATTTGGAGGGCCAGTTTTGGCCCGCAGGCCGTATGTTGGTAACTTGTGCTTGAAGAAGGCAGAATCAAGTGTGGCATACTATTACCACACATGCACACTTTCCTCTGAAATTAAACATGTACGTCCACATACTCAAGGGAAGTTCCACACTGATGCTGCAGTTATTTCTGGCCAAGTCAGCAAAAAAAAAAAATGGAGTTCATAAATAATTGTTTTACACGCTTCATTGCGGGGCACTATCAGAAGTACTGAAATGGGGATTTATTGTGAAATTAGATAAAATGTCTCCAATCTATTGCTTTTCCTATGCACCTCAGTGAGGAATAGAAAAGCATTTAGAGTGAAAGTATCACACTACTTGATGGATTATGACAGATTAAAATATTCCTCCAGTATAGTGGTTGTACTGGAATCATGTCACGACGTGTCATATGTATGAAATAGTCTTATAATAGAATGAGAGTTTGTAGGACCTTTGTGAATTATTTTCCACCACAAATGCATACATATCATCAATATTATTCTGTTAAACCCTGGGCCATTTGTTTCTAGTGTGAATCATTTCAATGTAAAACAAAACAATAAATTAGCTGATAGCAGTAGCATCAGAAAAGAGCATTCATAATCATCTTTTCATTAGAACATTTTTTTTTTTTTTTTGCTCTTCTTTCTCTCGTTCAGTCAGTTTTAGCCAGTGTTCTGTTTGAGGGGGCGGCCATGGCTCAGTTGGTAGAGTGGGTCGTCCAGTAACTGAAGGGTTCGAATCCCTCTCTGTCCTAGTCGGTCTGTTGTGCCCTTGGGCAAGACCTTTTACCCTCCTTGCCTCCAGTGTCACTCACACCGGTGTATGACTGTTTGGTGGTGGTCAGAGGGGCTGTAGGCACAAAATGGCCGCCACGCTTCTGTCAGGGCAACTGTGGCTACATATGTAGTTTACCACCACCAGAGGGAGTAGTGAGAGCGAATGAATAATGGGTCACTAATGTGAAATGCTTTGAGTTGCCAAAAAGTGCCATATAAATCCAATCCGCTTATCCGGGTTCGGGCAGCCATCTCCTCCAGGGGAATTCCGAGGCGTTCCCAGGCCAACCTGAGACATATACTCCCTCCAGCATGTCCTGGGTCTGCCCTGAGGTCTCCTCCCAAATGGACATGCCCGGAACACCACAAAACCCCCCACAAAATAAAGAGACTAATACTGTAATAAATTGCTATAAATCACTTAAGTACAATTAAATAGAGAAAAAAAAATCTGAAGAATCAGTGGGTTTTTATGGGTTAAAAGGCGACAGATATGGTCATGGTAGGTAAGTTATAGCGCATCTGTGGCAGATCTGACCCCAGACTCCAGTTAGTTTGACTGGTGTGATCAGTGTGTACATCACCCTGTGACACTGAGGTGGTCTCTGACACACTTGAGTGCGACTCAGGCAGGGTTTGGTACGTGGCGCCATCGCTAACTGTCAAAATGTGCACGTCATGTGAGACAACTGTGTTTCACTTCACCCAAACTGTCACAGTGCAAGTGAGGAATAAAATATTAATGGAAGTGCAGACAAGTTCAGAAAGTTAAGTGCAATGTGAGGGGAGGGGTTATAATCAGAGGTGGAAAGTAACTAAGTAAAAGTACTTTGTTACTGTACTTAAGTTTGTACTTGAGTATTTATTTTTATGGTAACTTTTTTACTTTTACACCCTATATTTTTGTATAAATATATGTACTTTATACTCTTTACATTGTCAGAATAGACTCATTAAAGCAGGGGTGTCAAACTGTGGTCCACGAGGGCCGGTGTCCTGCATGTTTTAGATGTTTCCTTCTTCCATTACACCTGGAGGACATTGGATCATTATCAGTCTGATGAGGAGCTGATTATTAACTCTTTATGTGTCAGAGATGATGCATTCTGAATGGATGATGATTTTTAAATATTCAGAAAAATTCACCCGTTTTCCTTTTGTGCATGGAAAAGGTGCCAAAAAGCAAGATTTTTTTATTTTTTTATTTTATTTAAACATTTTTAAAGGCAAAATTAAAATAGCTGGAACCAAATTTCAATACTATATATTTTTTTAGTTTAGTTTCACTCATATATTCACTTCAAAGCAGCAAAAAGAAAGAGAACAATCCAGAATTTAACTGAAAAAGGCTCAGGCAGAAGCAAAGATTATTAAGTAATAAGTGATTTTCCACATTATTTGTCATTTTGTAAATATTTATTAGTTTTTGTTGCTCATTTTGATTATTTTTCTTCATTTTGTTTTTTTTTTAATTTAATATTTTTCTTTGATTCGTGTCTTACTTTGCTCATGTTACAATTATTATGTTAGTTCTCAGGAGTTAAAGGTTTAAAGTGAATCACATGGAAGAGGGAAATATCTAAAACAGGGGTGTCAAACATGCGGCCCGGGGGCCAAATCTGGCCCACCAAAGGGTCTAGTCCGGCCCTTTGGATGATTTAGTGAAATGTAAAAATGACACTAATATATAAATCATTTTAGTTGAGTTTCCACGTTCAGACTAATTCACTCTCATAAAATAACTTAGAAATACTCACAAATTAAACTTTGTCTCTTTGTAAATGTTTTCATTTAGTTACATGAAAACAAAGTATAATTTCACACAAACTGGACCAAATATGAACAACCTGAAATCTCTTAAGAGAATTGAGTTAAATTTTAACAATATTCCACCTATTACTAAATGTTTTGTGTATGTATAAGCTATAATATACACATGTACATGACAAACTAAAGCCTATTAATGTTTAAATTATACATTTAGTTCAGTTTGTTCATATTATTCACACTGTTTAAAAATATGGTTTATAGATGTAGATATTTTCATGATGTAAATTGACTTTTTTTGCTCCTAAACATGCACAACAGTTTGGGGTTGATTATTAATTCTATATTTGTAGGTTTTTATTTTACTGATGCGGTCCACTTTTGATATAATTTAGCTGAATGTGGCCCCTGAACTAAAATGAGTTTGACACCCCTGATCTAAAACATGCAGGACACTGGCCCTCAAGGACTGGAGTTTGACACGTGTGCATTAAACAGATGTGATAGTATGAAAAATAAGTCACCAGAGGGAAAATCAGTGGAGAAAACCTGTGACTTTATATGTTAAAAAAAGTGGGTTCACTGTTCCATTCAAAGATGAATCACAAATAATAACTTACTTTTATTTTCTGTTAAAGCAGGAAAACATATTGTACAAACACAGTCACACTGCATGGCATCCAAAAAGACTGACCCCCCCCCGCCCTATTACAAAGGCTAAGCCCCTCCCCTGGCCCAACCATTATTCAATTAACAAAAGAAAGTAAATTTTTTGACCGTTCCAAGTCATGCCATAGGTTCCACATTAAAGCCATTCCCACAGTGACATACAGAAATCATCAACAATGATAAAGCATTTATTTTAGACTTAATTAATCCACACAGTTGAACCCCCCCCCACACACACACACCCCCTTCACCCAGAGTACACATGGTATGGCTGGGTTTTTTTCTTGACCATAAAAGGGCAGATGCTTCACCTGTTCTGGTTCAACCCCCAAAGCTCAGAGGAGGAGGAGCCAAGATGGCGGCAGCACAGGTAGACCATGAATGAGCAGAACTATGAATGTATTAATGTGTGTATTAGTATGACTGTTTAATGTTTTCTGTATGACGTGTGTGTATGTTGATAAATATACCAATGTGGTGCGTGCACTCACCACAGAACCAGTGGGAATTAGATGCAATATCTAAGAGAATATGAGTGAAGTCGACCATGTGCCAACATTCAACAGTGACCAGTATAGTATAATAATAATAATAATAATAATAATAATAATAATAATAATAATAATAATAATAAACTTTATTGCAGACACATGTCCATATCACACACCGTACAATATCCAATATATAATATACATAGTATAAAAATAGTTTATATAAGAAAGAAAAGACAAAAAGAAAGAAGAAAAAAGGACATATTTAAAAAAAAGTATAATCTGACAATTTTGATTTATCTTAAAATCATGCATTTTTTTAAATCTCACGTTTTGTTTTTTTTTAAATCTCATGATAACTTTTTATCTCAATTATTACCCCCCACCACCCCTTTAACTACTGTGACCTGATCAAACATATTATCTACCCAGTAACTCACTTTTAAAGGCTTTATTTTAGATACTTTTGAAACTTTTCAGATTGTTCCTGCTTAAATACTATAATAATAAAATAATATAATAAATATCTTATATATTTAATATATATATATATATATAACATATATTCATTGCATTTCCTATCTGCCGCTTTAGTTCTACGTTCCTCGTGTTAATAATTGGTATTATATAGTTTATTTTGTTTACTTTCATTGCTGTATTTATTTATTTGTTCTATATCATTTAGTTGTTAATTAGTTTTTCTCTTAGTTTGTTTTATGTTAGTTACAGAATTTCCTTGATTTTAATCATGTTATTTGGCTTCACTACTTTGCGATCCTTTTTTTTGGATAAAATTACTTGTTTTTAATCATTTATTATTTGTCTAAGACTTGTATAATTCTCTAGACATTTCCTTTATTTCATTGAAGTTATGTTGTATAGGGTCAGGGTTAAGGTTGCAGGCTTCCTCCCTCCTCTTGCACAATGTTCTTCAGCTTATGCCATTTCCTGTATGCATTTTATATTTGTGTGAATAAATAAAATCAAATAACATGTATATAATATTATTGCGTTCATGGCAAACAAATAAATACATTTACTTTTTACTTTATTGATTTTTTTTTTTTAACTTTTACCTAAGTAAAGGAGTTGAATCAGTACTAGTAGTATTTTTTTTTCACACCAGTAGCTGTACTTCTACTTAAATACAGAATATGAGTACTTGGACCACCTCTGGTTCTAATAGAGAAGAGGTCCAGATTGATGGAGGGATGGTTCTGTGAGCGTTCAGAGCAGAAGGGAACTGAACCCTGGAGAGTGACCAGCTGTCCGAAGTCTGGAACGGACTAAAGACGACAAAGATATGGAACCTTTTATTGTTGTTTGGTTGTTAATGTGGATGTGACACATAATAGATGATGATTCAAAAATGCTAGCATGGACTTTTATTTTTTGGAGTTCCACAGATCTAGTGTTAATTTCTTTAAAGTAATGACATTTGGGTGTGGTTTTATGAAGTGGCTTCATGGCAGTGCAGGTGGCAGCTACGCCATTAGACACCTGTCTCCTGTCACACACAGTCCACTTTGTCTAATGTCCAACCACAATGTGCAGCTGGAGGCAGAGCTGGCTCACATTAGGTTTTATGACCATGACTAAAACTGCCCTTGAATCAAATCGCCATCAACTTTCTGTGAACTTTCAAAACCAAACACTTTTTTTTTTTTTTTCTGTTTTGTTTAGATTTAATTATTGTTTCGTAGTTTAATTTATTTTGCTTGTGAAAGTATATAATGTGTATGTATTTTATTATGTAATTTTGACACATACTGGATGTCATCTACTAATCTACTCAGTTGGTAGAGTGGGTCGCCCAATGACAGAGAGGTTGGCGGTTTGCATCCCAGCTATGGCTGTCCACACGTCGAAGTGTCCTTGGGCAAGACACTCAACCCTGACTTAGGCCCCCAGTAGGACTGACCTTTGACCTTAGAAACCTACTGGTGTGTGTGTGTGTGTGTGTGTGTGAGTGAATGAGAGGCTAATGTAAAGCACTTTGAGCACCATGAAGGTGGAAAAATGCTATATAAACGCAGTCCATTTACCATAATTGGTTCACTTTTTTTATTTTTTTGGCTGAAAAAATCCTATAACTTTGCACTAGACTGGACTAAAACATTTAGTTCTATTTCAGTGTATGATGTGGGATCGTGAAGAGGTTTTCAAGCAATACAGTAAAAATGTTCAAAAAAAAAAAAAACATCTCCCACCCCACCTTTAATTACATTACATCAGTTATGGACATGAACTACGGAGTCACTATCTAAACCAGGGGTGTCTAACATGCGGCCCGGGGGCCAAATCCGGCCCCTGAAAGGATCCAGTAACTTTGTGAAATACAAAAATGACAGTAAATATACTGATAATTTAATTCCAGGTTCCATCAAAATGGGTCAGATCATAATAATAACCTAGAAATACAACTCCACATTTTTCTTTTTGTTAATTTAAATATTTTCATGTCATTTTACTGTATTTCCAATAAAACAAACTATTATTTCACAAAAAAACATGAGTAACCTGAACAACTCTGAACATTTTGAAATGTCTGAAGAGTAAGTTTAACAATGTTCTGTTATTAAATGTTTTGTGTATTTGTAGATCCACTAATAAATAATCTGTACATTGCGTGTAAATGATAAACTGAGACATAATCTTGTTAAAATTGCATTTAGTGTTGGTTTATTTACATTGTTTTAAAGGATAGTTGGTAGATGTGAACATTTTCATCACATAATTTAACTTTTTTATTTGCTCTAAAACATAGAAAAAAACATTTGGAGTTGACGTTATTTATATATTATGTTATTTTAGTGGTTCGACCCAATTCAGAGCAAATTTTGGTTTAATGTGGCCCCTGAACTAAAATGAGTTTGACACCCCTGATCTAAACGAACCATTAAAATGTTGGAGTCGCCCATAAAAATGGTACCGTTGTATAATTAAAATTAGTTTGGCGTATATATTAAAAAAATAAATAAAATTTAAAAAAAAAATCTCGAAGAGTATGAACAGTGTTGAACCAGAAATATTTCATGAAATAATCCTGACACATAACATAAATGGAGCCCCCGCAAGGGTCTGTTCTCTTCGTTAAAGCCCCTCACATCTAACAAAACAAGTTTTTAATCAGAATTAACTGTAAAAAGGCTCAAATTCATGACCGCTGAACCATATCCTCTCATAGATATAAGCTGTCAGTAGCTTCTTAATAATGTGGAGTTGTTTTTTTGCATTAATTATTTTTCCGTAACTCGCACTACTGCTTGACCGTTTCCTGATTAGTGTCAAACTGTTTGCATTTCATCAAACATTTACTCGTTAGTAATTTATTGTTGTCGTGTCTGTTAGTTTCAGTATTGTTTCTTTAAAGTCTAATCAGGAACACACACACACACACACACACACACACACACACACACACACACACGACTTTACTTACATCAGGGGTCTCAAACATGCGGCCCGGGGGCCAAATGCGGCCCGCTGACAGTTCCAATGCGGTCAGAGGGATGAAGAGTATAATAACCTATTAAATGATTCCATGTTTTCTTCTCAGCTTTTTCTTTGCCTATAAATGATGACAAGTTCCAGTTTGTCTCATTGTTTGACTGCAGAAAAATATCAAATTATGAAAATATTTACATTTACAAACTATCCCGTGAATAACCTGAAATATTGAAAGAAAATTAGACATAATTTGAACCATTTTCTGCTTCTTTTACTAAACATTTAGTGTCTTTGTAGAACTGATCCATAAAAAAAAACAAAAAAAAACACATGGACTAATGATAAGTCGAGGCAGAATATTGTTAAAATTGCCGTTATTTTCTTTTTTTTTTTAATATTTGCATAATTTATAAAAGTATTTTCTTAATGTAATTGGTGTTTTTTTGCACTAAAACGATGAGAAGAATGTGTAGTTGTCAATATTTCCAAGTTATTATATTTTCTTTTTCCTGGTCTGGCCCATTGGACATCAAATCAGGCTGAATGTGGCCCCTGAAGAAACTGAGTTTGAGACCCCAGACTTACATAGTTTTAAACGACTTAAATAATTAGTAGTGTCTTCTACTTAGGAAAACAAGACTCCACGGCTGCCTTCATTACAATGCAGACGAGTAAAAAAGGAAGGTATAGCAGGTACTGTGTGTCGTCTACCTGCTTTATAAGTGTCCATAAAGAAAAAAAACAAAAAAAAAACTAGGTAGATAAAGTCTTAAGGGGCTGACAGAGAAGCAAAGTCCAAAAGGTCATGCAGTGAACCTTAACAAACCCTGTGGCTTAGAAAGCACAACACAGTCCACAATCATGGAGAGAATGACAATCTGTGTCCAACGGCTCCACTGTTTGACGCTGTTTTATGCTTTAGTGCCCAGATAAATATTAACATTCAACCTCAGCTACGTAGCATACGTTAGCTTCATAGCATCACTGCCTGTCGTACACTGAAAGAAATCCAAATCTCACCAAGTGTATTTTTCTCATTTCTAGTCAAAATATCTAATCACACCTAAAGTTAGAACAGTAGTTCTCATATCCGGTCCTCATGGTCCAGTGTCCTGCATGTTTTAGATATTTCTCTCTTCTATCACATGTGATGGATGTGATGGAAGAGAGAAAGATATTAAATGTTTGATTTTTTTAAATTTTATATATATAAATATTGTATTTTTTTTTAAAATGTGTTATGTATTTACATTCATTTTTTGGATTATTATTAATTTTTTTTCTAAAGGAAAACAGATAATTTTTTAAAAACATTTTCTTTTAAATATATAATTTTGGGGGTAATTTTCAATTTTATTATGTATTTTTTATTATCTCATAATTTTTACTTTTTTCTCATAATTTTGTCCTTTTAATTTTTACTTTTTATCTCATGATTTTGTCATTTATCTAATAATTGTAGCTTTTTATCTAATTTTTGGCTTTTTAGATCATAATTTTTGGCTTTTTATATCATAATTTTTGGCTTTTTATATAATAATTTTGACTCCACTTAATGTGCCTTATATATGAAAAACCTTTATTAAAACCCATTCATTGACACTTCACCTTATAGGGCGGAAAATACAGTAATTACATAATCTGTTTCAGTCTAATACAGTGATTGACTGTAAACTATTGGGGCAGGGTCCTAAATGGACATTTGTAAGAACACAGTAATGGTCTTTAATGCCTTTTTTCTTTGTTTAACTAGTATTTTTTTGCAGTTACTGTACAAACACTTAACAATTTTCTCCAAAATGACAGACATTTGAGACGAGATATTTTATTACATGACAAAAAACTGATTTGAATGTCATTAAAAAATGCAGTCACTGCCTTTTTGCTTTGTAGGACAGTATTATGCTACGACACTAACAATATTTTCAGTACAAATCAGGGTTTGCATGGACAGTTTGAACATTGACTGGAGAAAATAAATGCTAATTTGCTTGTGATAGAGCTAAGGAGAGTATGTACCAGGTTTCTGGTCATCTGCTCACAAGCCACGCAGGCTCACAGGAAGTTAAATGATTTCTGGCAATATTCTAATAGAGCTGTGATGTTCTATTTCATTAAAGTCCATCTCTCTGGCACTAAAAGTAAAAAAAAATAAAATAAATTGAGGCAGATGGCAGGAATTTAAACATAAATCAGTTCATCAGTCTACCTGTACTCACTATGTATGTATGTAAAAACAGCTTTTGGGACTAAATACATTACTGTCAGTTCATTGCATTGTAATAGTGGTCATTAACTTACTCTAATAGAATGTGTTTCACCTTCAAATACATCTTTTTTTGTCTGTGAAAAATCTGTAATGTAGCGTGAAATATCCAGTCGAACGTGGAACAACCACAAAACACTTCCTTCCTCCCTTTTGTCTTTGCTAAAAGTAATAAATTGCTGCTGTGGTTTAGTAGGCGGCGGCTGAGTCTGAATCACTCTGACACTGTCTAGCTCTTTAAAGATCACTGCAGTAGAACAAGGCCTGGATAGCACAAATAATACACACTATTTAGACACACACACACACACACACACACACACACACACACTGATATCTTCTGGTACACCTAGATATTACATTTTACAACATGTTACCGTTCCTAATAGAGTAGAAACATGTTATATAGCGCACATACTGTATGTCATAAAGATAACAAATATGGTGTCAGTGCAGAACATATTGTACGTGGCTAATTAAAATCTTTCTACACCATATAGTTCATCGAAAATAAACACTGTAAAAAAAAAGGGGGGGGGATCCTGTTTTTACTGAAAAAAAAAACCAAAAAAAAACTGGCAGCTGTGGTTACCAGAACAATACAGTAAAAAGAAAAAAAAAACACAAAAAAAATTGGAAACATATTTAAAGAATAACGTAGAGGTTTTTTTCTTCAAATTAATTGCTCATTTTATATATACAAGATACAAATAAAACAGGTTCTGTACATATATACACAATGTTTTCCATAATTGCTCACCTTTGAGAAGGAAATAAAAAGTGTGCACATTGCAAATAAAATTAATCACAATAAAAACAAACTAAAAAAAAAAAGCATTTTTAATTTAATAATGTAGATTTGAGATTTTAAACAACGTAGAGTTAACATTGGATTTAAATGGTAAAAGCTGGGGTGTCATTGTAGAGAGAAAAGTGGACCTGAAAACCCTTATTTTTTATTTTATTTATGTATTTATTTTTGTGATGTTTATGTCAAATGGATGGGGCCCTCCAATTAATTGTTGTTATTACACATATTGATAACATCAACTGAGACAGTCCTGCCAACATATTGGACATCCTGGGGTCTCCTCTAACTGGGGAGGTTCTTCTTCTTTGACAGAAATGATTAAAGCACCAACATTAGTAGAGATGCCAAAAACAAAACCCCAAACAAAAGAAAAGCCCACAAAAGTGTACACCTTAGTTTACATGGAAAGTAAATACGAATATGAATTAACTGTTCATTTTTCCACAGGAATATCTTTAAAAGGATAGCGACAGAGAAAAGACAAAAAAATAATTGGGGTACTGTCGTATTGCACAACGTATGTCCATTGGTACAAAATAATGGAATAATAATGTAATGTTACAGGATATAAAGAGGAAGTACATACATATAGTATAGTGTTATGTTTTATCTAGGTGCATTGTTAACATAGGACATGAATTTAGACTTTTTATCTCATGATTTAGACTTTTTATCTCATAATTTTGACTTTTTATCTCATGATTTAGACTTTTTATCATGATTTAGACTTTTTATCATGATTTAGACTTTTTATCTCATGATTTTGGATTTTTATCTCATAATTATGACAAGCCCAATGTAATGTTACACGATCCAAACAAAGAAGTAGTACACAAATATAGTGTTTTATCTAGTTACATTGCCACCTGTTCAACATAGGAAATGAAGGACTTCCATATAACATGAAACTTTTCTGTTGACCCATTCAACGTGTATCTAATCTTTTCTACCTGAACCACAGCTTTATTTGATTTAAACGTGAACAACTTTGAATCGTATTTACACTTGAATTTTTTTTTTTTTTTTTTTTCCATCATGCTGCATTTTAAAACTTTTTGGCACAAATTCGGCGGTTATTTCTTACAGTGCGGCATATTTTCTGTGTGTATTTCAACCAAAAGAAAAACCAAACAAACAAACAAACAAACAAACTGTATTCCTTGTTGTTTTTCTGCTGTCATCATTCCTGTCGCACGCATGTACGACTGTTGATCTGTGTTCTGCTTATAAAGCAGGGTCTGAGGAAATGGGAACACAAGATGACAAAAAATATTAAAGCCGACTGAACTGAAACGCAGCTTTTAGCCGGTGGGCAGCTTCTCACAGCGCTCCACATCCGGTGAGTCAGACTGGTGGGACAAACATGATGAATACTGCTGATTACTGTGTTCCACAAAGTTCTAAATCTCAATTGGTTGAAGGGAGAAACAGGGGAGATACACACTCAGCTTTGTTGGAGGGAAAGCTCAAAAAAAAAAAAAAAAAAAAAATCCGGTATTTATTAGGTAACTGGGGATGTATCTGGAGAAGTCTGGTGACTTTGTTGACTCGCTTTTTTGATTTGTGGGTCTTATAAAACTAGTGTACTTTGCATTATTCATACTGAGGCGTGTGGGTGAGTAGGTGGAACAAAGACAAGGATCAAAATCAGAATCCAAGGCTTTTTTTTTTGGGGTGGGGGGCTTTTCACTGAAACGACGAAAGCTGCAGAAAAACACGGAGCAATCAAATAAATTACCGCCATCACCCTGGAAAAAATGAAATCCGCTCATACACAAGCTTATAAACAAATGAATAAATAAATAGACTTTGACAACATTTAAAATAAAAGATCGACTTTGTTGAGAGTAATTCACAAAATAAATTGACTTGTCTATACAAATGAAAAAGGCTACGCGTTTATTTTATTTTATTTTGTTACCATCTCCAATGTAGATAAGCTGTTACTTACACTTTTCAGGTGATGTGCTTTACATTTTACGCTCAGTTCAGACTTTTCCTGTAGATTTATGTTGATTGAAAATGACAGTTGTGGGATTGGAAAAGAATTAGTTGCTCCTTATTGGCTAAGATATAACAAAACCTTATCCAATACATAAATCCTAACACAATCAAGCTTGAATAGAATGAACTCTGGGGGGGAAAAAAAAAAAAAAAAAAAAAAAGGAAAGTGTCATTTATTATTTGTTGTTATCCCCAGAGTTACAACACATAATACTGTCAACAGCTTTATTGTGTTAGTAAATTTGCAGCCTACCTACCACTAGGTTGTACTTTTGAGTTATATGAGGCTAAAGCTGGTTTGAAACGCTGGATACTTTTTTTTAATTTATTTTTTCCTGCAGATTTAGATTTGTCATCAATAACCCAGTGGCAGCTGTTGTTTAGCCGATGACTTCATAGTGTAAAGTAAAGTAGTAATTTTGGAGACATACCTAATGTGATAATGCAAGTAGTACGTAAAATAGTACTGATGGGAAGATGATTATAGTGTTAAGGAGGGACTGTGTGGATGTCTGTGTATGAGTAAGAATGAATGAATGGTAAAAATGTGGAGGATCATGTTCATTCATCCTTTACAGATATATATAAAAAAAAAGTACATCGTGTTGGGAGTGTGACAAGGAACAAATGATTAAATTTTAGTGGTGATCCGGAAGAGATCCTGGATTTTGGATCCCTTTGAAATGTATTCTCCATTTACTGAAATGCAAAATTACAAAGAGATCCAGAACCGGAAACATAACCCTAACCCAAAATAAATAACTCTCACCCGTTTTGGGGGGCAGGTTAATAATATATTTGCCTCCCTCAGGGGGTAAGGAAAACGGGTTCTACAAAATCAGTGATGATGATAAATGAAAAAAAACAATGCAGTCAGAGACAGTGGGCCGAGCCGATGGAGCCATAGGTGTTGACCCATGTGATGTGAATGAAAAAATAAAAAATGCAAGATTCTAACTTGTCTGAATCTTGAGATATTACCACTGATATATTTTAGCTGTTGACCTTTAGTGTGACCTTGACCTTTATTGCTCAAAATCTAATGGGTTCTTCCTTGACACGTCATCTATCATTACTGAAAGTTTCATCAAAATCTGTTCAGAACTTTTTTGCGTAATCCTGCTGAAATACGGACAAACCCGAATTTGATACCCCCTTGGCGGAGGTAATAAAATTTTTTAAAAAAAAGACAATTTTGACTTACTGAGTTATCCAACTACACATACCTGAAGCTGCAAATGTATGCACCCAAAGGCTCTGCTGCTGCTTGTAAAGGCTGCTGTGGCGTTTATGAAAAGGGAGATAAGTCTAAACTAAACTAAAGTCTAATCATGGACAATGGTTTATTCAAGCAGAATTTGGGTTTGCATACCGGAAAAGCAAACGGGCAGCCACAGAAGGAACGGAATGGAATGTATTATTATACAGTGAGAACTATAGAACTGCATGGACTGAATTTTAATGTCTTGGACTTGCTGTGGAATTCAGCCAGTGATTGAATGAATCACACAGTTGTCAAACAGAGGCCTTTACCTTTATTGTATCCTGCCGTTTCTAATTTTACATTGTATGGAATCTAGTTAAATTCAGTGCCATAACAAAGGTCAGCCTGATTAAAGCCAACTCTTTGGAAAAAGCTTATCGTGCCAAATGTATCATATTTGATACATTCATTTTTGAAGTCGATCATCTGACCATTAGTTAGCATTAGGTAGTGTCAGTGTAGCGGTCGTACTCGTGTGTTGTGTGTAATTTATTGCTACAGACTCAATTTAGTTGGCATCCAACCATGCAATTTATTGGACCTGGTACAAAAATACATGTAATTAGTCCCCGTCACAGCAACACACACACACACACACACACACACAGATTCCAGTTCAGAAGACGGCGAGGTGTAAGTGCCAATTTTATTCCCATATGAACAATCAACACATAAACATACATTAAAATACATATCAATAATCGTACCTGGTACACAAAAATACATGTAATCAGTCCCCGTCACCGCAGCACACACACACACACACACACACACACACACACACACACACATTCCACACATTCCGGTCTGAAATTAAAATAAGGGAAAACCAGTTAGTTAACACAAAACAGACTATGGAAACCTGCGTCAACTTTTTTATGAAAACAAATAACATGCTCAACTATTATGTATTATTAAAATACACATTTAACAATAAAAACAAAGTGTAATATAGACAAACAGCCGAGCTCGTGGTGTTCATACATACTCAAAGGAGGGCGAGGGTGCAACTGTTGCTATCCTCTGGGTTGCACGACCCCAGGTAGCTGGGCTGCTGCCTTCAATGACCTTCGGACAACATAAAACTGTGTGTGTGTGTGTGTGTTACTAGAATGGCAAGTAGAATTCTACCACAACATTTACACTGTTACATTAGCGTCTGCTATTTGCTTTGTCTTGTGTCCTTACCTTTAATTTTGGGAATTTATCCATCAATGACGTTACTGCAGCCTTTTTTTTTCTCAAAGTTGTCTGAGGAAACCCACCCACCCAAACCTTCAAGATGGCCGCCACGTGAAAAAGGCGTATAAGGTTAAATTGTATTGATTTTATTACTGTATGAAAAAAAATAAGTACCATGTATGTGATATTAATTATTTCTAATATAATGTTAATTTTGCTTCGCTTTTCCCCCTTGAACCTTGACCTTGGACCCAACCATCCTCCTGCACTACATCCATCCATCCATTTTTTGTCTTGATCCATCACTTTGTATGTTGTGAACTCCAGTGACTTTCCCGTTTCTTCAATATTTCCATGTTATAGACAGAGAAAGTTTGAGAACATGGATCATTGCACCGTTCTTCCCTGGGCATTGCCTCTGATGTATGATTGACAGGGTCATTAATTAGCTAGTTAGAGGTAAGTGGTGCATGGAATATTACAGGAGACACCTGTCCATTTTGCAGGGTTTTACACCGTATTCTGAGTGGCATTCCTCAAATTCATTCAGGTTGATGCCCAGTGTCTTCATCAGTATCAACTGACATGAATGTTGCTTAAAATACCATTTGTGTGAGTTTGTAATTCAGTCACAGAAGTCTGCTCGTCTGTTTTCTTTATGGACTATAGGCCGGACAGTTTTCTTCGCTGGATTTTAGACAGTTTTCTATTGGATAATTGTTTAACTCTGATGCATTGAGTTTTTCATTTCTAAAAGGGCTAATATTTTTTTTGTAAACCCACTTTTATTAGTCTGTTTCATTTATTTGTGTATTCGGGTTCTAATAGTTCATACAGTTTGAATTGCTGCAATATTTGTTTTGGTAAAAAAAAAAAAATCAAGTGGATTTCTACAACCTGTTTTAATTCGTGCTTAATTTGTTACTTCTATAAGTAGTTACAGGTCAAGACTTCCAATGAACATTTCTCTGAATATGACATAATTGTTTATAGTCATTGCTGGGTATAGTAAAAACAAAATTACATCCAAGTTTAGCACTAATTTCCTAACGTATTCAGTTGTTGGTTGGAAGGTACAGAGTAGCCCAGTCAACAAACCGAAAGTGGCGGGGCCTGAAGTAGTTCATGTTCATTTAAATGACCTTTCTGGTGTCATTACTCAAGAATAGAGCTGACAATGGACCTGTGTAGTTGAATTAAAGAAGAATTCAGACGTATGTATGGCATTTACAGTGTATGTAGACCACAGGGAAAGGATTAAAACTGCATAATTCTATAAAAAAAAACAAAAAACGGTAAAACATCACTTATTCAGTCAGTCAGTAAATCACTATGGAACAAAAGAGCATATTGGTCAAAGCAGCATGCTGATACCAATACAAGAAACAAGTATTCAGATTATGTCTAATCTCACCGTTCTTGAATTAGAGCCAATAATGTGACAATTGTAGAAATCTTCATTCCACATTGTTTGATACCAATCTGAAAGTTCTGTGACCCTCCGTTCTTGAGTTATAACAAATAATGTGATTTTGACCTTTTAGTCAATTGTGACCTTGACCTTTGACCTTTAATTAAATGTATAATTGCATCTGATGTGCATTAGCTATATGTATATGCCCATGTAATGTGTAACACACACACACACACACACACACGTACAGATACACACACAAGCGGAGTACAATAATCTCACCAAACCAGAAAACATAAATATCAGCACAATATATCAGTCTGTCATTGTGAAAAATACATAATAAAACCATACATAAAACAGTATCAGTAAATTACATGCTACAGTGTATAACAATATTCATAAAAAAATAACCTGATTAAGTCGATTACAAACAAACAAAACCAAACATCTCTGGGTTTGTTTTTCCTTTATGGTACAGACATGTTCCAAAATAATTAATCAGCCTTAAAATGTCAACACACTGTTACCATGACAAATCTATATCACACATCGATTAGCCGCCACATACCCCAGACCTGAACCCTAATGAAAATATTTGAAGAGTAGAAGGGAAAACTAATCACGGGGATCTGATTCTCAAATCATCAATATAACATTCTGACAAACGAAACAAATACAATGTGAAAATAAATATTATGACATGAAAAGTGAGATTAATTGATACTGTGGTAAATTCACCCTGTGATCACAGCTAAAGGTGAAAAAAAAAACTGACTTCAGACATGTGGCCGTCATCTAAGGACAGCCTCTGTGCTTTCAACAACAGGATTTAATTCAATAAATTTTTATTTTTTTTTGTCTGGGTCATACAAATGAACTTTTGAAAGGGGCTGGAATGGTTCTTATGCTGCCCTTTCAACTAAAGAGCTTTGGAAGAAGTCAAGACCTGAACACGTCTTTGCTTTAGACTGAAATTGAATATTTAAAAAGGTTGAAATTATCCTTACTCAGTGTAAGAGGTAAGATCGGGCCGAAAAAAATCCAGCCCGACCCAACCCAGGGCAGCGGGTATTAAAGCCCGACCCAGCCCGCGCCCGACCAATTAACTTGATTTGCAGGTCGGAGGAAACTTGAAATTTCATATTTTATTTGTGAGGAGGAAGGGTGATTTATGATAACAAATTAAAGCCTGTCTTTTGTAACGAAATCTTAGTTAAACACTGTATACATTTACATCTGTTATATTTCTGTGTCTGCAGAGGTTACATTAACCCACAATTTTCCATCATTGACGGATTTTTTAAGACTTGGCGGGAAAAATGTAAGGCCGTCTGTCATTTTGACGAGTCGAAAATTGGGCCATAAACCACAGCGGCAGTACGTCCTTAAGAATCTAGCGCGGCACTTTAAGAGAGAGAGGCCGAGAGATAAAGAAGAACAATGATGGGTGGATAATAGACAGACACAGGAAGCAGTTGTTTCAATTGTCATTGCAAGACTTTAGTACAGTACGTGTTGTGAGGAGGTGAGTTCAGTTTTTTTGCGGACCACGCTCTAAGTTTAGTATCCACACATCATTTTAGTATACATGTTTATAAACATATATTTATTTATTTAAAAAGTCAGCGAGAGAGAAGCCCGGCCAGACCGACCCGAACGTAATGGTTGACATTTTAGGCCCGACTCGGCCTGAATTTCGGGCCAGGTCTTGGGGTTGGGCTTAAGATGTTACCTCTACTCATTGTAATATTTTATAGAATAGAATAGACTAGGTGTTGATTGTCACTGTTACGTGATCAATACAAATCTGTTCACTAGCTCTTTTAAGTGCAAAAAAGTCAGTAAATATCACACAAAATTCTACAGAACAAACCACACACAATAAGCTGTGCCAGTGTATTTCAGCACGTAGACCACAAGGCAAGGAAATCAATTGAACAGCAGAATCTGCAGGGACAACACGGTTATTCAAAGCTTCAAACTGTCACTTGATGGTAAGAGGACTCAAGTTCACTGGGAATCCACCTGAAAAATGCCCTCAGTTTTACAGTAATCCTTTAGGAGCCGAAGCAGCACAGGCTTTGTGAGGAGATATTTACGGCTGAAGTGAAAGGTTTTGCTGCCTTTCTGAAAATGTAATCACTGTGTTAGTGTCCAGTGTGAGTGTGAACTAGCAGATTTGGACCAGGACTTCCCTTCTCCCTTTCCCAATGCTTAAGCTCTCGACATCTTCCTCTATGTTACGAGTGTCTAAGCATGTAATACATTGTCAAGCTCCACTGCTCATGCTGTAAAAGTAAAATAAAAAAAAAAAAAAAAAGCGAAACCTCCAAGCTCTTCCTTTCGCCTTTTCTGCTCCTGCGTACGTGTGTGTGTGTGTTTTGTAGTGACGCTCGGCATATAGATAACAGGCGTCCCAAGAAAAAAACAGATGTCAAACTCACTGGAAAACTGAAAAAAAAGATACAGGAAAAAAAAAAAAAAGTCTGTTATGTTCATTGCCTTCATACATTTATACATTTAATGAATATAAATTAAATTGCTAGCTCGAGGCTAAGTTGAATGGGAAATGCCATACACATTCTAATGATTAGCATTTACAAATTAAATGGCATTGTAACATCTCTTTATTCAACGACAAATGTTTTTAAATAGTAAATGGACTGTACTTATATAGCACATTTTATTCACCAGCTGGTGCCCAAAGCACTTTATAATTCCTCACATTCACCCATTCACACACACACACACACACACACACACTCGATACACAGACACTGCCTGACCCTACTGGGAGCAACTTAGTGTTCAGTGTGTTGCCCAAGGACACTTCGATATGTAGACAGCTGGGACTCGAACCGTTAAGCCTTTGATCATTGGACAACCCACTCTACCAACTGAGCCACAGCCGCCCTATTTTAACAATTATTCAAACAATAATCGAATGTAAAAACACTCTCACTGGCAAATATTTTCCACACAGAGTTAGAAAAAATGTCTCTTCAGCTCATAAATTGGATTAACGGTGGTGTGGGTGTGAAGTAAAGAATGTAATTACAGTATTAGTTACAGAAAGTGCACAGTGTAAACAGAAAATACAATTTGTGAATTTCATTAATCTCATCCAACATTGGTCGGGAGAGATTATTGTAATCACCCTGTGTGTGTGTGTGTGTGTGTGTGTGTGTGTGTGTGTGTGTGTGTGTGTGTGTGTGTGTGTGTGTGTGTGTGTGTGTGTGTCCGCAGAGACATATCATGCTATAACTCAATGAATACGTGAGATATCACCATGAAATTACATGGGCATATACATAGAAGTAACGCATATCAGATGTAACGATCCATTTAAGTTAAGGTCAAAGGTCAAGGTCACAATTTACTAAAAGTTCAAAATCACATTATGGGTTACAAGTCAAGAACAGAGGGTTACAGAACTTTCAGATTGGTCCCAAACAATGCAGAATGAGGATTTCTAGAATTCTCATATTTGGTGTTATCACCTACGACCAATAGTTTTTGAGATCTCTGGAGGTCAAAGGTGACATGTCACAAAATGGACTTGTGTAACACTGTTTGTGTGTGTCAAGCATAGACATATCACACTAAAACATAATCAGTACTGGGTATATTATCATAATATGGCTCAGTTGGTAGAGCAGGTCGTCCATTAACCGAAGGGTTGAAGGTTCAATTCCCGCTCTGTCCTAGTCAGTCTGTTGTGTCACTCACACTGGTGTATGAATGAGTATGAATGTTTGGTGGTGGTCAGAGGGGCTGTAGATGCGAAATGGCAGCCACGCTTCTGTCAGTCTGCCACCGAACTGTGGCTACATATGTATTTTACCACCTCCAGAGGGAGCATGTGAGAGTGAATGAATAATGGGTCACTAATGTGAAGTGCTTTGAGTGACCAAAAAGAGCCATATAAATCCAATCCATTATTACTATTATTGATAAAATGGGCATCTCCGTCGAAATGAGCTTCTATTATTATTATTATTATTATTATTATTTTATTATTATATATTCATATAACAAAAGTATCAATATTGCAAAAGGTCAAAATCACATTATTGGCTCTAATTCAATAACAGGTTGTCATAGTAACTTGAGATTGGTACAAAATAGGGGCGAGATTAGACAACGTTATGCAACGTGATGGTTTATAGGAGGAAGGATTTACTGTATCTGTCCGAATATACATGTAGATCAAATGTCTATGCAGACTGTATTTACATATACTCAATATTTGTCTGTGATTGTCAAGTAGGAAGATTGAAATGTGAACCTGGCTGTGACCTGCAGAAAAGAGAATATCTTGAAAAGCCAATATTGTAAAAAAAAATAAAATAAAATGTTTGAATGTATTTCTAGTTACATGAACTTTTTTTTTTTTTTTTTAGTCTCCTTGTGTCATAACAGTAGAAATGCAGTCAGATAGTTTCTGAAACTGTCAGAATTCCTCCCAGGCTGCCTTTGGTAGTGGGACCAGGACAACAACTATCTTTGAACTTCCCTCACTGTCTTTTTTTTTTATCCACCTACATCTTGTCATTTTACATCTGAAGCAGCTCAGAACT
The DNA here is from genome assembly GCA_020466265.1 of Siphamia tubifer. Classification (NCBI taxonomy): domain Eukaryota; kingdom Metazoa; phylum Chordata; class Actinopteri; order Kurtiformes; family Apogonidae; genus Siphamia; species Siphamia tubifer. The sequence continues at coordinate 14,183,105 of CM035799.1, forward strand.
GTACCATGTCTCTCTGGCTTTAGATACAAGAGCTTTACCTTTAGGTCTGAGGTTTGATGCCCACACTAGTACAGATACTTTTCTGAACACACATTTTCTTCTTCTGATTTTTTTTCTTTCTTTCTTTCTTTTTTTTCTGCGCTTATATAGCTCTTTTCCACCTTCATGGTGCTCAAAGCGCTTTACATTAGCCTCACATTCACCCATTCACACACACACTCATACACCAGTAGGTTTCTAAGGTCTAAGGTCAGTCCTCCTGGGGGCCTAAGTGAGGTTTCAGTGTCTTGCCCGAGGACACTTCGACATGTGGACAGCCAGAGCTGGGACACGAACCGCCAACCTCTCGGTCATTGGGCGACCCACTCTACCAACTGAGCCACAACCGAAAATGGCACAACCAAAATACATCAACACTCATGTTGTCTGGAGCGATCAGAGGTTCACGAGCATTCACCAGAATTCAACGTCAATTATCATCCTAAATAACAAAACAATATCAACATTTATCAGTTTGTGTCACATGAAGCTTAGCTAACAAAAGGTTTAGAAGCATGAAATAAACACCATGGGAAAACTAATGAATAAGGACAATAGTTTATTTATGTTGTTACACAGTGTTGGTAACTGAGCAAAACCTGCTGGAACATTATGTTTGGTCAAATAATATAGAATTATAATGGTATCATCTTACCTATCCAGTAGAAACATGGTCACCTTAGCATCCGTTTTGAGCCCCTTTTCCTTTTTCAGTTGACGCCAGAGCTGGAAAGTCGTAGCGATTACCACCCTTGTCCTATTCCATTCTTTGCTCAGCTTCCTCATGGCTGTAGTTTTTTCGAACACAGTTTTTACTTTGGTTTTGCTGCCGGTTGTCGTCTTTTGATTTAATGTGAATGCGCAGAAGGGGGAGGGTCTAATATTTGATGGACATATCGGTAAATCAATTATTGTAAAGATGATTGGCCGGAGTTTTCCTCTGGTTCCACCTTCTAGACTGGACTACAACATTTTTTTTTTTTTTTTTGGATACATTCTATTGGGATATATGGGATCGTGAATAGGTTTTCAAGCCAAAAAAGATCTCCCATCCCACCTTTAAGTTCCGATTGTCGAGTTATTCATGTGTTATATTATTGATAATGATCATAATATTAATAATACATGAATGAAGAAATAGCAATAGCAGAATAAACTGATGTGAAAAGTGAGAATTTAACTCAAAGCTAAGCTGAAAAGGTAGGTTTTCAGTTGCATGACGTGAAAAATGTGCAGAAATTACAAAAAATCATCACTTTCTCGATAAAGGGTGAACGATCTTTACCTTATAGAGTGTGTTTTCATGTCCTAAAACATCATGTTTTAGGACATCATGAGTGTTAAAAACCCACCATATAAAACACTGATGATCTTTACGTTTATTTATGACGACCACATTTTGCATTAATGTGGTTGACGTATTAAAATGAATTCATGTTATGTGGAGCAGAGTTCTTATGTAATGGTTTGTTGACTCGGAAATGTGGCAGAACTTCCAGTTTTCTGAGCACGTTACTTGTCGTTATATGACTTGTATTTATGTGTATGCACGAGATATTTGTGCACTCTTATCCAAACGGTAGGAAAAAGGAAACATTAGAGTAGTGCGACAACAGTAGCCAGGTCAGATGGTCAGCAGCATATTTTAGAAGTTTCAGGGCAAAGAAGTCTGCAAGTAGGTTAGCCACTATGATGTACGGCTCCACTGCGATTTCCCTAAAATATTATTGTGATTCTGTACGATTTGGGGTTATGTGCTTGACTGCTCTCTGGAGATCACATCCATTCAAGCACACACACACTTGTGCGTATATAAGCTTCTCCCAAGAGGCATTTTTACCATCTCTTGTTTCAGTGTGCACTGATCCATGACAGCCTGGTGTGTGTGTGTGTGTGTGTGTGTGTGATGGCATAAGGGGCAGCAGTGCACACACAGTTCCCTCATGACCTGAAGAAAAGTGTGGATTTTTGGGTAACACACTGTTAGACCTGTTGGCTACTCAGAAGATTCAAGACTTTTTTTGTGATTTTTATTTTCTTTTTTTATGTTTTTGTATTTCTTTTAGTCATTTAAAGTACCTGTAAATTAAAGTATATTTTGTATAGGACGGCTGAATGACCAAATCCTACTATAGTGTCGTTTTTTTTGGCTTGTGAGCCCAATTTAACATCAGAAATTTCTGGCAACCACATGTATTCAAGACTTTTTTTTTCTTGCTAAATTTTTTATTTTTTTTTATCATGTAATAGTTTCCTATACTTTATTGCAAATACATGTTCATTTTAGACCCATAACACATTTTGAGGCAGTTCCCAAATCAGTTTTCCTTATGTATTCTACTAATATGCTCTGTATGGATGGATGGATGGATGGATGGATGGATGGATGGATGGATGGATGGCTATAGATAGATGGCCACACTAGACGCCCCTAGCGGCAGCAAATCTAATGTTCTACAGTCGTAGTCTAGTTATTCTCAATTCAACTTTTGGCTAGATTTCCCTGAAACTGGTCGACCAATCACAGTGAAGTATAGATTCAGAGAGTGGAAGTAACAAAGTGACAACGATTCAGAGAGAAACAACCGGAAACAACCAAAGAAGAACAACAATGGGTGTAGATTTCCTTTTATCAAAGATGAATGAAGAATGTGAGAAAATATCAGTAATCTTTAATTATTATTTTTTTACAGAAGCGACAACAGTCCTTAAGCTCCATAATCCACCATTTTGTTTAGTCATTCCTAACTTTCTCCGGACTCCTCCGTGAACTTACCAGCTTCTAACTACGTCATCCTAAAGATTACTCAGATTGGTTGTTGTGCCAAGATAACCTTTTAGCCCCGCCTCCCCTGACTATGAAGCACTACTGAAATGTATTCCCCATTTACCACAATGTAAAATTCCACAGCAATCCAGAATCCGGATCACTTAATAATTTGTTTCTTGTGGCACTCCAAATACATCCTGGCATTTTTTGTATTTTTTTTTTTAATCAAAATCCATCCATAACTTTTTCAGTAATATTGCTGACAGACAAACTCCAGTAAAAACATAGGTGTTCACTGTCAGAGTTCTTTTCTACTTATTATTATGGATTTACTTAGTTAATTTTGTCAAAGCTTTGTATGACTTTTATCACCATTTTTAGCCAAAGTATCATAAATACAAAAGTATATCTATGACTATGCACTTGAACCTCTTCCCTCACAGTGAACAATTTCAACGTCTATTCCACCAAAAGAACCGTACGTGTTTACAAAGTGAACCGGAAGATCAGTCGAACATTTTCGGAAATTTGTCCTAAGGTGCATTGTGGGAAGTAAAGCTCCATGTTGGCGCAGGAATCACCGACAGCAACAGCAAACATGTCGGTGAAAGTCAAGACGAATTTCCAAAAATTCCCGCACATTGAACCCCCCCCCCCCACCACCACCACCACCACCACCACCACCACCACCACAAGCAATTTGCCTCATTAAATCTTTCAGAAAGTTTCCATCATTCAAAAGCAACGCCACCATCCACTGGCTGCACGTGTGAGCGCCAAGCATCAGCTGTCAGATTAATCCACTAAGGCTGGCAACCTGCTATGCTAAAGCCTTTTTCTAATTAGTGCACTCTGATCAAATTTAAGGACCTGGATCCTTGGTCTGATGAGCGGCAGACTGTGACTTCTGCAGTTCTTCAGAATAATAAACATCTGTTCAGATCGTGGTCTATTCGGCCCAATTATGTTCCAATACATGGGTAATTAAATGAATAAATAGAAAATAAAACATACGCATGACCAAGACACTTTTGCTAGTTGTTCTAATTTTACAATAACGCTGTTGAGCTGTTGATATCCAATGTAATATGCCAATAATTGGTGTAAAATGCAGTTTATCATCTTTATATGGTCATCAGATATGACCCACAGGCTCTTTAGTTACCATGGAAACAGTTATCTTCTACAACATTGATTCAACAGTAAAACACACATGGGGTTGATCCAACTAGTGGGTGGAAACACTGGATTTTATGTTAAGTTAGTGAAAGATTTAGCTAAAAAAAGGCACTTTTTCATCAGTTTTCAGTTTTTTAATATAATATCCCCCAAAACTGAGCTTTCATGAACATCTACATGATCAGTAAAAATTAATTATATACTGTAAAATACCTCATTTGTACTGATAAACTATGAAATAGAGGTGGTAATGTTATAAATAAATGGTGATGTCATTTGGGAATGGATATAAAAGTCGCTCTGGTTCTTTATGTGTTAAAGGTTTAAAGTCGTCTGCTTCATGTCATAGATGGTGTTAGTGACAGTCACAAGAGAAAAGACACTGGAAGGTGACAAAAAAAAACCACCCAGATGGAAAAGTCATAACCAGATGTGCATACTGCAGTTATAAATATGCTGATCATTTTAACAGCATAGCAGACAATTAGATGCATTCATGTGAATTATTTTAAGATCTTACACTTCTTCGTAAAATTGAAACTGCTCTTTCTACCTCGACTTATGTTTCACAGAAATGTCATTTATTTGTTCATTTATCATTAATTCCATTAATTAGATGATTTTAAAAAAAAAATCTCATTACTTCAGTTAAGTCTCTTCTTTTTGCCACGAATATTCAACCGCTACCATTTTTTTTATAATTTAAAGAACTGCTTCCACCCTTTGTAGACATTTTTTCTGCTTTTCAGCTAATTGCGATTGACCTAGAAATAACATTCATTCACTGATTAATCTGAAGTGCCTTCCAATGACACCTCATCTCCTTTATGTGTATCAAATAATACTGCAGCTTTGACTCTATTCATTAATATTTTACCGCTTGTCAACGCATTAAAACATTCAAATTGATAAATTCAGTAGTTCACAGGCGTATATTTGTCTTAGATTTCTTAGATTTGAAAGTCCTTTATTGTCATTGTACATTACATTTATAACAAAATCTCCCCATTACAGTGCAAGTTTCAATAGAAATACAATAAATATAATAAAAATAAATAAATAAATAAAAAATAAATAGAAGGTATATATACCCACATAGAGTAAGAGGATATTGTAGTGAATATTTTATTTGACATTTTATTACCTCCGCCAAGGAAGTTAAATTTTTTTGGAGTCTGTCTGTCTGTCTGTCTGTCTGTCTGTCTGTCTGTCTGTCTGTCTGTCGGCATCGTTACTCAAAAAGTCATGGATGGATTTTGATAAAATGTTCATGTTTTGGGAGTGTCACAAGGAACAACTGATTAAATTGATAGTAATGCCTCCATTTCCTGTTCTGTATCGCTAATCACAAAATAAATTAACCATTAAGGAATATGATGTGGATTTTTCATTAAATAAATATAAAGCTTTTATGTTTATAAGCTGCACTGAAAGAGAAATTCTGGTTCTCAGGAAAATGGCTGCTGATCGGTTAATTATAGTATTCAATTGATAAGGTCAACCGACTAATTATTAATCAATTAATTAATCATTTGTATTACTATTTGAAACCTTATACAAAGCTTCTAATTGTTCTTTTTTTCCCCCTTTTTTTTTAATTCAGGAAACAAACTTTACAATTGAAAACTATAATTTCCAGATATTTCGGCCTCAATTATTTTATGCTTGAATTATTTCCCACATGTTTTGTCTGATTTTCAGCCTGTTTGTGCCATTACACTTACTAATGAAAGGGAAGTACACTATTTTTGTGTGACTACTGCAGTTTGACATAGTTATGTGTTTTGGGTTAAAGAACGGACTAGCGATAACGGTCTGATAGGACCATATTTTGGGAGATACTAGTAGTTTTGAGTTACAATAGCTTTACGCTCAGTATGCTGTGAATCATAGAATCATCACTGAAGTTGGTTACCTAGCAACAGATGAACAATAGCAACAGGTTGTCAAATTCCATGTGCAGAAAGAGAGAACAGCTGAGAGGTTATTCAACTGAAAAGGCCGGTGGAATTGAATTTGTTTTTATTTGCAGATTACACACAACAAGAAAGTACCAGTGGAATTTAGCAAGAAAGTAAAGAATCAGAAGATTTAGAACCCGTGGTTCCTCTCAGGTCCAGTCACTAGTTGCTAATAAAGCACAATGAACAAATGTGTTCCCATCAGAGTTAAAATCAGATCACTTTATCAACCTCAGGGGGAATTTATTAGGTGTTACAGTTGCTCCATTCAAGTGAAATAAAAAGTAGTAGGAAAGACATTATCAGTACAACAGAAAAAAAAGATAAAATAGGAAACAAACTGAACAAAAACAGCCAAAGTAATCAATCAAATGAACAAAAATCAATACATAACATGAACAAAGTAAGACACAAACGGAACACAATTGAAGAAAAACAATAAAATAAAAAGAAACAAAGAAACATAGAAACATAGCAACATGAACAAAATAAGCAACATCAAAAACTAATAATTATTCACTATATAAAAAATAACATGAAAAGATGCACACAAAAAAACCCCAAAGAACAAAATTAAGTAAAAAAAAGAATAAATAACTAGTATTGTAATTTGGTTCCAGTAGTTTCAGTTTGTCCCTTTTCTTGCTTTTTGACACCTGTACATCAGTTCCATGAACAAAATTATCAGTAAGGTAACGGTTAAAAAAAAAAAAAAAAAATCTGAATATTTAAACTAAACCATCCATTCAGAACGCGTGAGCACTGACACGTCACGGGTTAAAACATTATAAAGACATTTAATTTGCAATATATTAACATACAGTTGCTGAAAAAAAACAATGCTTATGTAATCCAGTGTCTATCATGTGACTAAAACACACAAAAAAGACAAATATGAAAGGCTGGAAAGCACTGTTTTCACCAGTATAATGACATATTGATATAAGAACTGAAGTGATTTTGGTTATTATTGAGAATATATGAATAACAGATACTATATATCAGCTTTGAAATTAAATTACTGTGAGCATTTTTGTTTTTATGGCTGTAATTAATAAATATCAGAGGTGGAAGTAATGAAGTAAAAGTACTACCTTCCTACTTAAGTAGATCTTTTAGGTATCTGTACTTTACTTGAGTATTTATTTTTCTGGCAATTTTTTACTTTTACTCCCTACATTTTTGTATAAATATCTGTACTTTATACTCTTTACATTCTCAGAATGAACTCATTACTTTTTCAACATAGACAAATGTGACAGTATGAAAAATAAGTTGTAAATCAGAAATTGTCATAAATAATGATAAATTATCCATTTCTTATCTTATAATTTTGACTTCTTGACTGTTTTTTTCACATAATTTTGACTTTTCGTCTCATGATTTAGATTTTTTTAAATCTCATAATTATGCTTTTTTGTTTTAAAATCTCCTATTTGTGACTTTTTTTAAATTTTCCCAAACGTCTTGTCCATACTCACTAAACTGAGTACCATGACCCAATAAAACACATCATCTACACACTGTAAAAGGCCTTATTTTTTTTCTGCTTACATAAGTATTATTCCATCCATAGCAAAAACATTAGTTTTACTTTTTATTTTATTACAACTGAGAAGTTATACTTTTTTACTTTTATTTAAGTAAAGGAGTTAAATCAGTACTTCTACTTTTACCACATAAGTAGCTGAAATTTCTACTTAAGTACAGAATGTGAGTACTTTAAACACCTCTGATAAATATACATGAAAAGAGTGCAAAACTAGTGTTGTATTTTTGTAGTCATTAGTATAAATGTAAACAGTACTTTGTCAGTTGGTAGAGTGAGTCGCCCAATGACCAAGAGGTTGGCGGTTCGCATCCCAGCTCTGGCTGTCCACACGTCGATGTGTCCTTGGGCAAGACACTGAAACCTGATTTAGGCCCCCAGTAGGACTGACCTTAGAAACCTACTGGTGTATGAGTGTGTGTGAATGGGTGAATGTGAGGCTAATGTAAAGCACTTTGAGCACCATGAAGGTGGAAAAGTGCTATATAAGTGCAGTCCATTTACTTTACCTACTTTGAATTTCATTGGGAATAACAAGTTAATTTGTCTGACGCCTGGATTTTCCATTCTTAAAATGTACTTTGTCTTTAAAAACTAAATCATTGACATTTGCGTGGCTTATAACGTGTTGTTCTTTGTGTCTTTCAGATGTTAACGCTGACTCACAGATAAAATGGGACAATAGATGTTGCTATTTTTATTAAATTTATTTTTTTTTGGTCTGTTTTTCAACAAATATCACCTGGAAAGTCGTCTGAGCTTCAACAACCAACACCATGATCTGCAGCAACTCTTAAACATCAGTCTGGACATTAAAGACCTCCAACACTCTCTTCAACGGTTCAACTCTTCACCCCATGTGTTCCTGCTGGACACGTCCAGTCTCGGATAAATATCTATTCCCAACCTGGAAATAGCTGGATTTGAACATTGGAACTTTTTACTAGTTTTTCTTCACAACGATCCTCCCTGATGATCACAAGGGAATATGTCACTATCTTCCTGGTGGGATCCTGTTTCCTGTTGGACTACAGCGCCCAAACGCTTCTGCACCAGAGCAGAAACAAGGCCGGACTGCCCTCAGCCAGAGGGGGGGCAGGAAGTAAGAGCATGAGAACAGCTGTCGGGGAGGGGCTATCGCTGGAAGGCCAGGCGAGGTTAAAGAGACATGGGAGGACGAGGGCTCAGCGAATTAAACGAGGATGGGTGTGGAACCAATTCTTTGTCCTTGAGGAGTATATGGGGTCTGAACCGCAATATGTGGGAAAGGTAAGTCGGTAATTTTACTGTGTACCCCAGTGTCCAAATTTGATAAATAGCTTGTCTGCAGATGCTCCGATGACAAAAATAAATTAATAAGTAAATAAGGATGTGGTGCCTGGCACAGTAAAGCCCACCCCCATCCTCACACACATTTGACTTGATTTGCCATATCTCTTAAAATACATTTTTGGCGACTATGACTGTGACCTTTGACCTACATTCACCAACATTTAATGGGATCTATTCTGGACCACCTCGCACCTTTACTGAAAATGTCATGAAAATCGGTCTATTAGTTTACTAATGTGCTTACAGACAGACAGACTGATCAAAAAACAATACCCCTCTCCCCTTTGGGTGGTGGAGTAAAAAAAAAAGTGCATTAATTAAATTATAAACATGACACTTTTTTCAAAAAAATTATTTATGTTTAAAAATATTTTTTATCATTTTTCTCCCTTTTATATTTTTATTCAATTAATTAATTAACTTTTTTAATTTAAACAAATAGTATTTTCTGTTAGCCATTTTAACAATATTTATCTATTTAACATTAAGTTAATTTAACTTGTCCATGGTGTACCCTGTCTTCCCCCTGTTGGAGCTGGTATAGGCTCCATCTGACCCTAGTGAGGATAAAGCGGTTTCAGAAAATTAAATAAGATTAAGTTAATAAATTAATTAATGTATTTATTTATTCAATACAGAAACAATTACATACATACATTTGTGTTTATTTCATAGTAATAATAATCATGTGTTAGATCTATACAGTACTTTTATGTACATCTATACTCAAAGTGCACATGGGATCCATTATTTATTCACTGTCACATGCTCCCTCTGATGGTAGTAAACTACATATGTATTTAACTGTGATGTGTGGGCTGAGCCGAAGTGAGCGGGTGACCACTTATTTTTATTGTTTTTGCTTAATTCAAGATTTATTTATTCATTTATTTTACTTAATTAAAAGTAACCATGGTTAAATTTCTTGAAATTATATTTTCCATTAGTTTTTATATCTCACTTAAAAGTTACTCTTTGGGTGATTGTTTCTTTTTTTTTTTTTTTTGTTAAGTGTAATAAAATATTTTGACAAGAAATGAGAAAAAAAAAAACACCTGGTAAGATTTGTATTTTTTTTACAGTACAGCGAGGGTCTATAGTTTCTAAACCATGTCAAGCAGCATTTGCAGTAATGAAATTCAAGCCCATATCTTACTTGGACTCTACCTTTGTTGTAGACTTTGTCACATCTCTCCAGGCTCTGACCTTTAGGTGTATATTCGGTCTATTTTATTCCCCTCCGAGATTGTTTTCCATTTTTTTTATTTTACATTTATAAGGAACAGATGTTATTAATTTTATCAGTGATGGTTAGTTTTTCTAAATGCATCGTATCCATCCATCACACTATGGTAAGTGAGGTGTTAAAGGTCTGTTGCTGTATTTCTCAATCTGAAGGTCATCTCCTGCTTTTTTCTAAAAAAAAAATAAAAATAAAAAAAAAAAAAAATATATATATATATATATATATATATATGTTCTTCGTAAACATTTATAAAATAGTCAGAAAAGCAAAATGATTCCAGCGTCGACAGGAGGAGTAGCTGGGTGTCTGAACCTTTTGAGTCTTTCTTTATCTTTGACAACGGTGTCAGAGGAGTACGGGTCAGGGTGACAAGAGAGTGCTGACGTCTTCAAATCCCCTTTGTTGTGTGGGTTTCCTCTGTAAAGCAATTGCCTCCAGTATTGATGGCTGTGCTGTTCAGTAATTGGAGACAACATCTTCTTCCAAAGGGGAGGGTGTGAGGAAGTCTTAAAGATAAAAGAGCAACCATAGGGCTCACATTTGGCAAGGTTCAGACAACATATAGTGAATCCATAATCGCCTTATCGGGGAAAAAGAAAGACCATTGAGTGTGCTCATCAGGCTGAACCCACGGGCATTAAATGAGGAGTAACACAAGGATGAGTGTGTGCGATACATAATAATAATAATGGGCCTTATCTGCTGGACATATAGAACTGTGCACAAGTCTCAGGCTTTGCTTGGTTGCTGTTTTGTTGTGCATGCGTACTTATTATTTTGTTCTGTTCTCTCGATACCAGAATGTAGAAGAAATATGTGTACAGTCTAGGAACGCAATCAGAAACCTCTCGACCCTCAGCCCTTCAAGTGGAATTAACTGAAGAGGATGTTTCCCATTGAAACCTTTATTGGGTATTGACAGTTCCATGAATGCACAAAGGAAATTGCTTTAATTACAAATGAGTTTATTCAGAATAAATAATTTTGAATATGAAAAAAGTAAGATCACAATAACATAGCCAAGATTTCCCATTTATCCAGACAGAGATTAAGAAATCCATAGGTTTGGTTACACTGGTCTACAAGTCAAATGCTTTCGGAATAAAACTAATTAAATTTTTACTTTTACTGATGAAGAAAACTCAAGTCTTAAATGCTGGTTGACTCTAGTTACCAAGATAAGTCTGGGGGCAAAATGTGAAATTCTTAGAATGAACAACAGAGAATAGATTTTCGTCCAAAGGAATATTGGTCTCAGATCTACTTTAAAACACTGTCTGCACATTATGATCCATTCACTTTACAGGTTCTGTCTAGTGGAATGTTTACTAATGCATGTGTATCCATTTACATAGATATGTACACATATATACGGTCAACCACCATATACTGTATGTGCAATAACACACCATCATAAAACTACATCTACTAGCCTAGCTTTCCTTCACTATGGCTAGTTCTTCTTTTTATTCTCATATTTTCCTCTCAGTGTGCTGTATCTACAGTGAGTCCCCTGCCTCCTTTACTGAGGCTAGAAGTAGCTGTTGGATGTGTAGGTTAGTGTCATGGTAGGAGGTCAGGGTTTCAGAGTTAGAAACACAGCTCTGCAGCTTGGAGGCTAATGCTAGAACCCGCTATAGTGAGGTGGCCATGCTAATAGCAGCAGGAGTGCTAGCATGGCTTGTCCCCCAGCAAGTCCAGTCCAGGGATCGGTTTGTGACGGCATGGGGGAAGCGTGGTGCTAAACGCAAAAATAAATAAATAATAATAATAACTAAAACATGAGCTAAACAGCACCAAAGTCATTAGTTTTCTGCTTCATCGTATTAAAGTGTATAAGATTTAGCACATTTAGTGTCTGAATCAGATATTTTATTTTTAAATTGTTGGTCTAAAACATTTTTACACACACACACACACACACACACACACACACACACACACACACACACATAATGGCAAACAGTGAAAACTAGAAAATGTGTGTGTACTGCAAATTGCCTCACATTGTACATGTACCAAAGTCATCTCAGATAAAACTTTAGTAACATAAAATATAAGATAAGAAATAATGGAAAAAAGTTAATTTAGTTAGTTTAAGTGCAAAAAGTAACAAAAATAGCAGTAAATTTGAAAAAAGTAGGAAGTATGCAGTAGTTGATTCTTTTACAAGTGTCCAAATGAATGACACTGACACATGCAAAGCACTGGTTAGAGTGGAGTGGAGGTGAAGCCAAGCTGCTGTTGTATAGTCTGAGATGTTCAGTCCTGCACCTGGGTGGGATAATCCTCTGGATGAAAGAGCTGCCCATCAGCCACAGTTCATCATGCAGAGGCTGACATGGATTGTCCAGGACTGCACAGATTTTGTCCTTCACCTTTTACCCAGACTGTCCCAAGTCCAGCCCCAAGATAGACTAGCCTTTTCTCAAGAACTTAATAACCCATTAACGCCTCGTGTTGCAAATATGCAACATACCAAAAAATATCTATGCATTGTATGTGCTATAGTCAAATTGGATGGATGGATGGATGGATAGATGGATAATACAACAATGTGCAATAATTTAGCAATTGTTCATTGTTGTATGATGACAATAAATGTTACCTATTTATTAAATCTCCACATAATTTAGCATTTACTTATTTATATACAGGGTACCCCCCCACACACACCCCCACCCTCCCCCAAGACCACACCAGTCACATCATGATGCATGCTTGATAAAACGGGCATGTTGAAAACACTTCCGGGAATTTCAACCGTTGTTGGTGATATACAAAGTTGTGTTGTGGGACAGTTCTTGGGCTGTAACTGATGACGTTTCAGTGGGACACAAGAAGACAAGTACGGACAAGAACGCATATTGAGAAACAACCGTTGATCCTTCTCAATAAAGCGGAGTTAAAAAAAAACAAACAAAAAAGACAAAAAGGAGTGTAAGTGCATCTTCTGGAGTGACACCCAGGAGTTAATTCAGGGAGTCGATAGATCCTCCTTGATATTCATCTCCCCTACACTCCGTCTCCCACTCTTCAATTTGGTGGTGTATTTAAACTGCAAAATTTGCTGGCTCTCCCTCTGACAGATCTATGCTCTGTATCGCTGCCAGCTCTTTCAGCCCCTCCATCATCCCTGCATCCACCTGTAGGCTGCAGGGGAAACGATATGTATTCATCATACCCTGTATCAATATGTAAACATCCCCACAGAGTGATGAGCTAGAAGCCGTCATCCAAACTTCTGCCTGAGTAAATGTTTTAAGTTTGTAAATGCACGTTATTTGATCAATATATTTGGCAACTACAAACAGGCAAGTCCAACACCAGGAAAAATGGGAGAAATCAATCTTGATGAACAAATAGTGTCTGTGTAACACCAAGCTACTGCTGTAGGAGGGTGGGGACATATTCCTGATACTTGAAGCAGAAAAGCCTTAAAGGGATAGTTCACTATTTTTTCCACATGAATTGGTATAGAATAAGGGTCTTTACTCTGGTGCACCCACAGTGACTTACCCCCCGACAGTGTCCTGTGAGTTGACTTCTGGTCAAAGAAAAATGAGTCCCGGCAGGTTTCCTGGGGTCACGAAAAGACAAGGTGTTGCTTCTCAAAACAGTATGTGTTCGAATGAGTGTTTTATTTTCATAACAAAACCGTCATGGAACAAAAACTCACACCTCGTAATTGCTGGGAGCTACTTTCTTTCAATAGTGATCAATGCACTGCTAACAGCTGTGGCTTTTTATATATAAAATGTGACTATTTTATGAAAAATTGTTGATACGAAACCGCTTATGGAACACATTACTTTTGTAAGTTGAGGTACCATTGTGCTTGTTTTCATGCATAGCTTTTTTGTGCTCTCACTGTTCATGTGCATTGACATCAGTGGACATATTTCAAAGCTCCAGCTCGAAGGTCAAGGTCACAACAAAGGCCTTGTCATCTCAACACACTTTATCCTCTCTAGGATCACGGGGTCACTGGGGGCCTAATCCAGCTACAATGGTCAAAGGTGGGGTACACCCTGTGTGAGTCTCCAGTTCATCTCAGGGCTGAACATATACAGTATAGACAATCCCTCTCACATTCACACTTATGGGCAATTTAGATTATGTTTGGATGGTGGGAAGAAACTGGAGTACAAGGAGAAAACTCACACAGACACAGGGAGAACATGCAAACTCCACACAGAAAGGTCTGGTATAGGACTTGTTGCTGTGAGGCACGAGTCCTAACCACTTAATTTAGCCTTTGGTGTTCATTGGAAGTCTCTATGATGAATAGTTCAAAGTGCGTGTCTTTCAATTCTGCATCTTCTGTGTATAGATTTTGACCTATTGTTGATCCAACAGGTCAGGGGGTCACTAGACCAATAACTTGACTATAACGATGAGGAAACTACATATAGGCTCCAAAATGGCATCATGACCTTTGACCATGAGCAGCCTTGAAATGTTGAACCCATAGTCTCAGGCCTTTAGAGGGACATGTCCATTAGGAGTGAGTTTTTTGTGTGTGGCACCACTTTTTGTATTTATTTTTATCACTTACAAGCTCCCGTAGATAGTCTGGGGACAGCTTCTGGCAGCATTTATTGTCAAGTTGTCAAGCTAGCCACCTGCAAAGTACCTGTGGAAGTATGAACATTTACCACTTTGTTGAAACATATTCCCGAGTGACACCAAGTGAAAGAGAAATACATACTATCACCCAGTTCCAGTCATATGTTTCAAAACGTGTTGCCTCTCTGACGTCATTACTTAATTAGACATGTTGAGGAGAAAACAAAAGACCGGGGATAAGATAAAAAGAACGGGGTCGCCAGTCTTAAGAAATGTCTATTGAGGCAACAAGATTTATTCAAGAAAAGCAAACAAAGAGAATGAAGCAGCAGTCGAGGCAGCTACGTGATTAGTGAGATGATTTCTAGGGCCGGAAAGCCATTCAAAGAAGTAGAGTTCATCATAAAAGTAACTACAAGTAAAGAACAAAAACCTTTTTTTTTATGGAATACTTCATGTGTCCCAACTTGAACCATCCAGCGGTCCCCAGGGGAGTTGAGTTTGAGACCCCTGCCTTAAAGGATCTACATGTAAAATGTATAATTACTAATGAAAAAATTACCATTAGAGCATTGGGATTAAAGATATATGAAGTTATGCCGAGGACACTAATGTAGTGATTTGTGGAGATATGTAGTAGAACATTAACAGAAGCATCTGCAGCACAACTCAATGTTCCCTTGGAGGAGTCGACTAGTCGTGCGTTAGTCCCTCTCTACCTTCCATCACCCAACAGAGCTTCATTCATTGCGTTTCTACATGAAAACATGAAGCTCAAGGTCTTAAGATGTGTAATTGTAAGCATGTATACAAATGTGTTCACTGCAAAAATCTAACCAAATGTATTTTTGTGATTTCTAGTCCCAATAATTCATCACATGTAGGATAAGACATTATCTTTTCAGTGAAATATAAAAACATATTTTTAGACAATAGATCTTGAAAATCTTACTTCAAGAAATCTCGAGCTCTTTATCACTTGTTCCATTGACAGATTTTTTTTTCTTTTTGCATAATTCAATATTTTTGTTGCTTAATTCAAACAAACAAAAAAAAGACCTACCAATGGAAAAAGTGAAAATTATCTTCGTAAGATTTCTTAAAATAAGATCGTCAAGATCTATTGTCTCTTTTGTACCTAGATGAAAAGTTCCTCTTTAAGTTATTGTCCCCCATCGCCCCGACGGGGGACATATAAATGTTTTTTATCTGTGCATCCATCCGTCCTGGAGCACTTTACTCAGTTACCTTTGACACACACACACCACACCACACATGCCTCTCATGACGGCCTTGCCCGATTTCGAAGATGACTCATACTTTTTGACACGTTTTTTGTCATTTGTGCGACGGTGGACACAAGGCCTTGAGGCCAACAGCAGGCTATTTTTATGTGTTATTTTAAATATGATGAGATATTTGGACTAGAAATGAGAAAAATACACTTAAGATGTGGATTTTTTGCAGTGTAAAACAGATGAAAGAAGTTTGTTCTGAGGTACTGAAATGTGGCTGCACAACATCCATGCAGGTGAACAAACAACATTTGCTTTTTTTTTGTGCCTTTTTTTTGGGTAATTATATTAACACAAATGTCACACCTCAGTCATCTGCTTACTTTCACTTGGCTGGATTTCGCAAGTAATAGGCTTGTTCCTAAAACAACCTGTGGGCATGTTTTCTACACCAAGGACAGTCTTACATCACTGTCGCTTCAGAAACATTCGTTCTTGTCACTGAAACCTTGGCAACGCCGTTTACAATTCCCAGTCCGATAAAACTTTCTCCGCTCAATCGTGTAACCACACAGGGTTCAGTTGTTAGACATGTTTTCCTACGCCAACTCCAAATGACATTCCAGGAAACATTAAAAGAAGCTCAGGGGTGTGGATGTGATCACTCCGGCGCATCGATTTGCCAACAGATACTCTGCTACCCGCCTGACTACAACCGTTGATTCGCAGCAGCTTTGTCACTGCAGGAGGGCTAAGACCTCCAGCTGGCAGACAGACCAACAGAATGTGTGCGAGATAGGGAGGTGAAGGGAGGAACAGAGCGAAACACAGATCAGGATTTTTTTTTTTTTTTTTTTTTTTTAAACTGGTAAATCAAATAACCTATATTTGTGTCAGGGCATGTCAGGATCAGATGTGGCCGAGAAAACAGAAATAAAAAAAAATCTAATAACCTTGTTCTTCACAGACCATAGCTCTGTTCTTCTTGTAACTGAATTAGCCTGATTCGATTGGCGCCGATTTGATGCAAGCCTGGATTTTTTCAGTCAAAGCTGGCTTAAAGTTCATCTGGTGCACAGAGCACAGGTCTTAAACCCAAGTCGTACTGAAGGGCATTTTAAGGTGAAACGTGGCTCACATTTTACTTTAACATTTGTCAGACTTTTTCTACAACAAAAATGATTTAAAAAAAACTAAAACAAAAAACGGGTATAACAAACTCTGCCCCTCACAAACAATTGACCTGATTTGCTCTATGTATTTCTTATCACTGTATGTAATGAGATCTACTCTGCCCTACAAAGCAAAAAGGCATTAAATGCATTTTTTTGTTGGCAAAAATTTGTTATTGTGTTTTTTGCAACATTCAAATAAATATCTCATCTCAAATGTCTGTCGTTTTGGAGAAAATTGGTGGGTGTTTGTACAGTAACTGCAAAAAGTACTAGTAAAACAAAGTAAAAAGACCATTACTGTGTTCTTACCAATGTCCATTTAGGACCCTGCCCCAATAGTTTACAGTGAATCACTGTATTAGACTGAAACAGATGATGGAATTACCATATTTTCCGCACTATAAGGTGCACTGTCAATGAATGTTTTTTCATATATGAGGCATATTAAGTGAAGTCAAAATCATGAGATAAAAAAAAGTCAAAAGTATGCTATAAAACGGCAAAATTATGAGATTAAAAAGCAAAAATTCCCAGTCACTAAACACTACCAGAATTAATCCATATATATTTTGTAAAACTAGCTAATATAGAGTAACAATTCTGCCTTTTTGCTTTGTAGGGCAGTATTCTCGACCACCTTGTGCCTTTCCTGAAAATTGAATGGAAATAAGTCCAATAGTTTTTTGCATAAACAAACAAACAAAAAACAATACACCTTGCCTCGCCTTTGGGGTAGTAGGGTAAAAAAAAAAAATGCCCCAAGATAGAAAAGTGCTGGCCCAAAATTCAAATCCTTTTCTGTTCCAGTTCAACGTCCACATTCAACATCATAACCTTAACCCTTATTGATGTGCATTAATTTAGTAACAACCTGTCAACCTTCAATTCCTCTGTTTGGTTTTTTTTGTTCTTTTATTGCTTGCGCTTTGACCTAAAATGCACAGAAAAATTTATAAACTCACTGTTATCAGCTCATGGCTTTCTAATTTAATGAGCTTCACTTCTCAGGAAATTAGAAACCTTAGCCTTTTCTACGTGTTTTATATGGAAATACAGAATGAGGTAACTGAAAAAAGACCTTAAAGGACATTTCTGTAATAATTTAATGAATAAGAAAAGAAAGCACAACAGTCTGTGTTCTGTATTCAGTCTAAATTCTGTAATCACTCACTTTTTCTTCATTTGGATATACGTCTACACTTGGGTGGAGTATATAAAAGTGTCCAGCTTTAATAGTTGGATTCCTTTCAGGGAAAAACACTTGGGTGCAATGGAACCTGACGCCAACATCACACATTACAAACCTCAGACGTTTGGACTGATTACAGCAGAAAACCCATAGGTGTAACTGATAACATTAACAACTCCTGCATTTCATTAAAAGTCTGTGAGTTTTCGTGGCAGTGATATTGTGTGCGCTGGTTTATTAGAATGGTTTCTTGGGACAATTAAATGGAACAAAGACATCATTAATGTTATCAGTGCCTGTCTACTTGAAAAGTCTATTTGCAAGTTGCGAACAGAATGACCTCCCTGATTATTCACAGCTGCGCTTGATGATTCAGTCTGTGGAACATTTGGTGAAAAAGTGGAGGTAGGGAAGTTCAACAAACCAAATACTTGTTTGGTTTTTTTTGCGTGTTTTTATACATTGAAAGCCCCGATAATTAGAGATTACTTAAAAAAAATTGAGCCAAGTGATTGCTTATAAATTATTTGAGTAGTGATCCACTAATTAATTGGTTTGAGTCGGTTCAACTTTAATGCCAAATGTCAAAATAGTCAAAATATTAAATAGAAAAGACAAGTTATTTGTACTAGAAAAGACACTATCCTAGTGAATTAACTAAAAATGTTGACATATTTTTTTAAAAAGTGGTGCTCTTTTCTCAACCCTAACAGGCCAACAGTTGCATTTCAAAAGCACTTACGACAAATCTTTAAAATATCTAACCTTCCACAACCATACAGTTTTCAAAGGAGGGGCCTTAACCAAAATCCTTGCATGTGATTATATGAAGAATCTGACTGTAAATCATCTTGACTGACGCAACAATTCATCCACTCATGTTGACCTCAAGCCATGACTCAGAGCGACAGCAGGAAGAAGAGCCATACTGTAAACAGACCATCAAAACAAACACAATAGTACGGCTGCACCTAAACACACCGCTGGGTTGTCTGGAAATGACCATTGTCGTATGTGCAGGGAAAATCTAAGGATAAAAGGGAACAGCGGATATTCTTTGAAGTTCCCTATGGAAAACCTGTAGACCAGCGACTTGGAGAACTTGGTCTTAACGCATCAGATGTTTTAGAAAAATCCTCTGGCATATGTCTGAACTGCCTTCGCTTGGTAGGGAGACACCAGGGTACTGTGGACACTATAAGGGAATGGAAAAAAGCTGATGAGGAACCCAGTGCCCAACAGACGACAAACACAACACTGCCCAGTCATCAGAAGTCCCACCCGAGGACAGTGATTGGCTCCTTCAGATGACGCGTCAGGTTATAAAATATCAACCTTCTGAATGAAATTAGAAACTTTGCTTGTTGGGAAATGTGTAACTTCTAGGGCTTAAAAAAGTTAAATGATTTGGTTTTAACTGTCAACTGTCATGACCAAATAATGTGACGATATTTTAAGGCTGACTCACCAAAATCCACAAAGTGAAGAATTTCCAGGTCTCTGTGCAAAGCAAATGAAGAGCTTCATCCAAAGAGTGAAGGAAAAACGGGGAGGGCTTTCAAGGGGTGGGTTGAAGAAGAGGCGTGGGTGTGTGTACTTTGAAAATAGGAACCAATAGGAAAAGCAGGAACCGTTTTCCAAGATGTCCTACCCTACCTTTAAGTCTCAATAAGTAATAATTGTTTTAAAAAAAAAGGAGAAATACTGAAAAACAACAATAGTAATACTCCTAATTCAACTCAGTTAATCTACGTACATGAGACATTCCTTTTATGCAGTGGATCAAGAAAAACAAACAAAAAAACAAAACCGTAACGACGACGCGCTATTTTACTGAAAAGGTGAGAAACGCACACTTGTTTTTGATCATGCAGATATGACATTTTCATTTTAATGATGGAAACTATGTATTTTAATTGTGTTTTCCTGTCATTACTAGGAAAAAAAAAACATCAATACTGGTTTCTATGTCAAGGTGGTTGGAACAGTTGATGTTTATATATGCGATCTCATACTTTTTATAGCTATAAATAAGTGTATGGGGAAAAAAAAAAACAAAAACATATGGACACGATGAAGTGACAGACATAAAAGACAGAAGACCAGTTACCACACATCTTCTTATTTATAGCCCTTATGTTATAGCTGCAGTGGTTGATGTTGACGTTTTGGAGCATTATGGTGCACAATTTACATAATTACCTTTGAGTTTATTGTAACTCCCAGTGTGACTTCAGCATAGATTTAATGTCAGTGTTTTCAGGCTGCTGGAAATACAGTGGTGGAAAAACGTTTTCAGACAGCTCGTGCATTTGTGAAATATTGCGTTACGAAGCACTCTTAAGTCATTGAATTATACCCAGTATTGTTCCATGTTCCCTTGTGAGTGTTTCACAGAAGTCAAATATCCCTTTTCCCACTGGCTAAAAAACAAAACAAAAAAACCAAAAACATTTAAACCTGCTAACAAGTAGCTTTTGGTGACAGTGGTAAAGGCGCGTGTCAAACGTCACGGCAAGCGACGCAGGTTAAAGTCGCCTCAGCCCAGACCACGTCTGCTTCTTCCTTTCCTCATCTTGCAGTACTGCTGTCTGTAAAACCAACTGTGTGTTAGGAAAAAACAATATGGAGAAAATAATACATAAACGGATCAATGACGCTGTTTTGTTTCTGGGTTAATGCTATGAAATTAACATATGCAGCATGTGATACTATGCTGCTGGATTGTTCGTGTCCTAACTCTCTGTAAACTCATCCATTCTTCACATCAGATGCTGTATTTGATCATAATTAACATTCCTGTGACACAGAAAATAAACACTGTGTCCTCATTCTATATTCTAGATTATAGTAGCACTGTCTTCTACTTCCTTCTGTGATTGTTGAATTTAGTGCTTAAAGAATACATCGCTGTGGGGGACATTAGTGTCACATTGGCCCCTCCCATGGTTCCTACTTTCCTGTTGGAATGCAAACCCAAAGGTTCCCTCGGAACTATATAGTTTTAAGAACTGTTTAGTTCCTAGAACTAAGTTCTTAAAACTACTCTGTGGGGAAAAAAAACCTTATGTTTCTGTTCTAGCTCTCCTGTAGTCATGTCATATGTTGTATAACCTTTGATTTTATTGATAACTTGCTGTTGGTTGTATGCATCATACAAGTTTTACATTTCTTTAACCCCCCCCCAAACACACACACACACACACACACACACAAAAAAAGGAATAAAAAAATTCCACACTGTTAACAAAATGAACGGTCATGATTTATGCTAGTGTGACCATATATTGATTAACAAATTGAATTATTATTATTATTATTATTATTATTATTATTAGTAGTAGTAGTAGTAGTAGTAGTAGTAGTAGATGATCAGTGGTCCCCAACCCCTGGTACCCGGCCACCGAATATTTAATTAATTAATTATTTATCTTGTATTTATTATCGGAGTCTGAACAATGACCGGATTCTCTCGGTTACATCTGTTACCTCAATGCCAAAAATGTAGCCCACATGTTACCAAAATAAGTAAAAAACATATGTATTCGGAAAGTTACTTTTCAAAGAGCAAAAGGTCACTGAAGAGACAGAAGAAGAGCCTCCAACGTCCAAGAAAAGGAAAGTTTTTAACAGACAATACCAGGAGTTGGACTTGAAATATGTTTTTTTTTTTTTCATGACAGGTGATTCCCACAGACCAAACGTGCTCTGTATAATTTGCGGTGACTGATATAAACAATCTACGTAACCGCCCACCCCCCACTCCCACCCCCTGGTCCGTGGTAAAATTGCCAAACGTTAACCGATTCGTGGTAATAAAAAGTTTGGGGACCACTGCTGTAGGTGACAGTTCCTCACATACTGTAGCAACAAGTGGTGTCTTGAATAAATGCAGTTTTTCTGCAGGTGAAACTCGAGTATTCACACAATTTGTGGTGAATGACAATTTTCTTCAAGCGAAATAACAGACACTTCTGTTGGGATTTTATTGAAGCCCGGTCATTTTGACCCAGAAGACATGGGGTGTATAGAGGACATGAGGACAACAGGAGGGTGAATATACTTTTGGACACTGTGATTTTGTCTTATCACAGGTTTCGATGTCATTTCACACAGTGTTTTTCAACATGGAGGCTTGATTTTTTATTTTTTTTTTTCCATTAACAGTAGGTTATATATATTTTTATATGTAGTCTTTTGTTTTAGACTCAGAGGAGAGAGCTGCAGAGGAGTGGAGTGACTTTTGAAAGTTTAGCATTTTTCCCACCTGATTTCCATTCCTGCAGCTTTAATACGTTCACAACCCCTAAACCTGATTTTACAAAACTTAAGGTTGGGACTCAAAGTAGGTCGCAGAGCTTTCTGTTATTGGGTCTCCAGCTGTCAGAGTAAAATACAAAAGAATAAGATTGTATATGAGGAGTGTAGAGGAGTGCATTTCATTATTGTTGAGAGGGCTCAGATATTGAAGATGTAACTAAATAAAAATGATATAAAAGATGAAAGCAGATGAAAATGATACCAATTGCAAATATGTATGAACCCCAGAAAAGGAGATAAAATACAATGTGTGAAAAAAATAATGTAAAAAAAAAAAAAAAAAAAAAAAAGTTAATGATGCAACCAGGTGAAAACGATGTAGAAAAAAAAACAAAACGTGAATATTTGGTGTAACCAAGAAACACCATTTAAGTACAATGGAAAATAATGGGAACAATTGATTTACAGTCATAATTTATATGTTATTATATATGATCAAATATTATGTATTAAGCAAAAAAAAAACAACAACTTGAAAACAAAATTAAATTAAATACAATTAGTCAAAACGAATGTTAAAAAAAACTACAGTTATGTTAAGGATGTAACCATATGAACAGAATGTAGTAAAAAATAAATAAATAAAACAAAATTAAATACAAAAAAAAACAATTATTGGTATAAATAAGAGACAGATTTGACTCTCCAATGGAAAATAATGGGAACAACTGTTTTAAACCATTGCTTATATATTATATATGATCAAATAGTATGCATTAAGCAAAAAAAATACATGAAAATGAAATATCATTAATAGAAATAACATGTAAGAAGACAAAATTATATTAATAATCCAACTGGATAAAAACAATATAAAATACACTGATATCGATGTAAATATGAGACATTATTTGGGTTTAAAACTGAATATAATTGGGAGCAATTGCCTTAAAATCACAATTTTTGTGTCTACACCAAACTTTAACAGTGGCCTTGTCACAAACTAAATACAAATATATATTATATATCACTGTACTTTAACTCATGAAGGCCTAGAGCTACTTTTTTGTATATTTCAAATGATTTATATCCTCTGTATTTAACCATTCTAAAGAGATTTATCATAATTTATTTCAATACGTTTTAATGGAAAGTTAGCATGTTCCTATATTTTTAATCACTATGTAAATGTTCATACAAACTCAGGTTAAACTTGAGGGTTATTATATAAGAAAAACATAAAACTGAACAAAAGTGATTTTTTTTTTCTATAAAATACATACATAACTAAACATGAAAACAATAATCTTTAGCATTTTTTCAAACTCCATGGATTTTATTGGTGAATCAATCAAACAAAATCAAATTATAACTTTACTAAACCGGGAAACTTAATGTTGTCCTCAGACTTTTGCATGATCCTGTGACATGTTTGAAAATTCAATTCAATCTAATTAAGATGATGATGAGAAGATGACAGTGTTTCCATGGTAACTATTTAGAGCCTGTGAACATCCTATTGGGTCATATCTGATGGCCATGAAAAGCTGTCATGATTCATGCATGTACAATATATAAATATAGAGTACATCTGATGATATATTGCAGAAATAATCTTTTCTTACACCTATATTCACCAGACCAAACAGGTTAGGGAGCAGTGCTTTAAAAACTTTAAGGCTTAATCTAATTAAAAGTCAGTTGAATTGTATAGGCTCAGGTTTGTGGTCCGTATGTGGCGTTCTTTTAAAGGCCAGAACAGTGGAGGCAGCGGGGCTTCATTACTGACCACTCTTGTGTAATGAGTGTGCAGCTTATATACTGGTCACAGAGGGGACTGTGGGTAATGTGGGTGCCCACTGTGTTGATTGCAGAGCAGATCTGTGCACTGATGTGCTTGACCTACACCTGAGAGCCCTGTTTGTTTGATTCCTGCGAGCGGCGGCTGCAGCACTGACCTATTACTTATTGGTCAAATGTAATCACACATATAGATTAGAACACCGTGCAGTTTTCCTGATTACACTGACTCACAACGTCGACCACTTTTCTCGATTTAACGAGACCTCTAAACTACAAAGAAATGAAATAAAAAATGTACTCTTGAAATATCTATTATTGTTATTCCACCTGCGTCAGATCACGATCTATGCTTTTGCCGATGGGGATCTAATTATTATTATTATTATTTTTGCAGTAGTTTATTTTTGTTGTTGTTGCTTCTATTTATATGAATTTTGAAAAAAATAAATATTACTTTTGTAGCAACAGAACGAAAAAAGTATAAGCTTAAAATATATAGACAGAAACAGATATAATTAATCCTTAGGAGTCTGAATGTATTTGACCTGTTTTTAAATACTTTTGATTTTCCCTTCATATCTGTCATTAATAGTGTTTATTTTGACTTATTTGTTTGTTTGTTTTTTTTTGGGGGGGTACAGTCTTTTTTTATCTTTATTTGATGTATTGTTTTCACATATTAAACACAAAATCAAACAAAACCGTGACATCTGAGTAAGAAAACAAATTAACTAAAATATATACTGTATTTTTTTTTTCTTTTTAAACCGTTTTTCACCAAAAACATGTTGAACAAACCATTTTCATAACTTTGAATGAACATATAAATGGAAAACTTCAAAACAATAATTTTAAGTTTTCCTGATTACACTGACTCACAACGTCGACCACTTTTCTCGATTTAATGAGACCTCTAAACTACAAAGAAATAAAATAAAAAATTGTTTGCTTTTACTCTTGAAATATCTATGATTGTTATTCCACCTGCATCAGATCACGATCTATGCTTTTGCCGATGGGGATCTAATTATTATTATTTTTTTGCAGTCGGTTATTTTTGTTGTTGTTGCTTCTATTTATATGAATTTGGGGAAAAAAATATTACCTTTGTAGCAACAGAACGAAAAAAGTATAGGCTTAAAATATATAGACAGAAACAGATATAATTCATCCTTTGGATTTAATGTATTTGACCTGTTTTTAAATACTTTTGATTTTGCATTCATTTCTCTCATCAATAAACTTATTGACTTATTTACTGGGGGGTGATACTGTACAGTCTGTTTGTTTGTTTTTTGTTATACTATAGTTGTATAACTATAGAAAAAGTTATTACAACTATGTACAAACCATTAGTATTTCTGTCTGTCTGTCTGTCCATACGTATTTACCAATTTCCATGTTTTACATCAAATAAATAAATAAGATTATTATCCAGAAGAGGAGGAAGGAGCAGAGATTTACAAAAATATTTTAAAAAGCCTTTAATATAACATGGCAATTGTAAAAACACATGAGCCTATGCATTGCGGCCATAAGGCCTTCATCAGGTCATATACAGAGCAAGTAGGTCACAGGTTAAAAAAGCACCCATAGGTGTCAAAGGGGGCGGAGTCTTCACATCATGTGACTGGTAAACAGAGAAGACAAGTACAGTAATTTCAAAAAAGGGGGGAAGCTGGAGAAAGGAGAGAAACTTTATCACACCTGGTACAGATGAGCATCTGAGTAACTTTATTTTATTTAACATTATCTGAGCGCTCATCGCCCTTTGGTGCCTTTAAATAAAATTATTACTTTGTGGAAAAATATCCTATTTTATAAATAATTCTTATAACTTTTTTGTAATTTTACTAATATATCCTAGTTTTTCCTCCAGTCCCCATGTGTCATATATAAACGGAAAATTTAAAAAAAGAAGCAGAAAAAGAAATAAATATGTCTTATTTCTTTATGTATCTATATGTCTGTATGTTTGTCTTTATATAATATAAAACGTAATAGTAAAATTGATATATAAAAAAAAAAAAACTGCCACAAAATGATTTCTGGGTCTTAAATTAATGTTTATTTACAACATACTATAGCAAACTATCCCATGATTTAAAAAAAAAAATAAAAAGGCTCAGTTTTGAACGTCTGGGTTGGGCAGAAATCTGTGATGTTAAATTAGGGTCATGAGCCAAAAAAACAAAAAAAAAAAACTGTTGTTGGGGTTGAGTGTTCAGACATCCTATCCAAACTGTCAAGTACTGATTACAAAAAAAAAAAAAGAAAAAGAAACACTCGACCCCTGCTGCGTAAAAGTAAAAACATTGCTTTGAATATGTAATGTAGGTTTTCTAACAGGTGACATGCTGTGAATCACTCCGTCTCCCATGAAGGTCAGCAGATATGTGCTGTTAAACACAAAGAGAATGATGAACGCTTTTACAGGTTCAATAAGTTACACTAGAATCCACGAGAACAACACAAAAAAACACCAAAAACAATAACTTTTATCAATTATTTCATCAGATTTTTGCAAATGAAAGTGTAATACCAGCTTGTTTCTGGAAAGTCAATCGATAACCCTGAAGAAAAGTCATTTATTTTAAAGCTAGTTCACCATAGAGCTGACATATACACACACATTCACTCTTATATTCAGACCTACTGATGGTTTAATCTAGTTTACCCTCTAAAGCAGGGGTCTCAAACATGCGGCCCTATTAAATGACTTTATATTTTCTTTTTTTTTTTTTCTTTGCCTAGAAATGATGACAACTTCAAATTGTTGTCAGGTTTTTTTTTTTTCACTGCAAAAAATAATATTAAATTGTGAAAATATTTATATTTACAAACTATCATTTAACAAAATGTACATAACCTGACACATCTAAAGAAAATGACACAAAATTTGAACCATTTTACTAAGAGTTTAGTGTCTCTGTAGAACTGATGTAGAATAAAAACACATGGACGAATGATAAATTGAGGCAGAATATTGTTAAAATTTCCCTTATTTTTCTAATGAAATTTTAAGTTTTTTTTTTTTTTTTTTTTTTTCCATTCAGGTGATTTATACAAATATTTTCATAATTTAACGGGATTTTTTGTTGCACTAAAACCATGACAAAAATATTTAGTTATTATTATTTGTAGTAATTATACTTTCATTTTACTGGTCCGACCCATTGGAGATCAAATCAGGCTGAATGTGGCCCCTGAAGAAAATGAGTTTGAGACCCCTGCTCTAAAGTGTCTCTCTAAGCTAATGTGAACAGACAGAACCTACACACAGGTGGACCCATGCTGACCCTTACCCACTTAACCCAGGCCCTTCTTGCTGTGACACGACAGTGCTCACCAGTACGTACCAGCTTAGGTGGTGTGTACTGGTTAGCACTTCTGCCTCACACTAAGAAGTGAGACGGGGTTCGTCAACTCAACCCTTTAAATGGATACACGACAGAAATGACATCAATGTAGAGTTAACATGAAATAAAAACATTTAAAACATAGAATCCTCATGGGAAGCTGAGTTTTTGTCCCTATGTTGTGACTGTGTAAATATATCAATGTCCCCATCAAGATAGAAATACAAGTACACACACACACACACACACACACACACACACACACACACACACACTTCCATATACTTCTATACTCCCACTGCCCCAATAGTCAGAAACAAAGGGTTAATCTAAGTACCACACCAAAGACAAACAAAAAAATTAATATATTGCATTACAGGTTAAGACTTATTCAATTTGAATCTTTTAAATTTTTTGGAGGAAAAACAAAATTTGCTCATTTGGAAACTGTCCCTGTGTTCAGTCATGCTTTCATTTATGCAATAATAATAATAATAATAATAATAATTATGCAATAATGTCCATATGGACTACCATTCATCATATCAGGTCTGAGTTGATCAAATTTAGTCGGATCATTGGTTTCAATTAAAAGAGTCCTTGAGGACATTTTCATTTACTTTCTCTGTCTGACTCAACTGCACCATGTACATGAATATAATAAACACCATGGAAGCACATAATGGAGCCATGTGGGTCAGTCAGCATGTGTAATACGTCTGTTTCTAGTCACTTGTCTCAGTCATCGATATGTGCTAATCGATGATGCTAAGGCTAGGTATTGTGTGTGAGTAAATACAGATAATAAAGCAATAAAACATAACGAATTGTCCCTCTTATTCACTATTAGTATCATTTTTGCTTCACTGCTTCCATTCATGCTGTCAAAAGTAGATTATTACTTTTAGGGGCTTTCTTGGAAGTTACCAGTTTGGACATGTGACAGAATGGAGCAACTTTAGCAACTGTTCTCTGGAGCTGCCCAGATAAGCAAAACTATACTTATATAGCACATTTCATTGCAGGTGTAGAAGCCTAGTGTGCTGCACAAAGCATCAAGTACGACAGTAGCTGCAAATATGAAATAGGAAGTGTGTGAATGTGTGAAGAGAAAACACTGCACATACGTAAACACAACAACATTAACCACAAAGACCATAAATGTGAGTCGGCGCCCATTAACAACATACAATATAAAAATTAACACTTGATGTTAATTGATGTTAAGTGATGTTAAAGGCCTTCAAAGAAACAATAATCATATATATATATATATATGTATATATATATATATATGTATATATATATATATATATATACATCACCCACCTCCACAAACGGCCAGATGACTGTGCCACCCGCCGCACTGCAAAGCACTCAAACCATACACAATTCCTTGAACTTCGCAAGAATACTTTTGGAATGTTTTCAATTTTTACCACATCAGACAGGACCCCAGGTGTAGGCTGTGTAGAGAAGCCCCTGAAACAGTCCAGCACATCACAGCAGGGTGTAAGATGCTGGCAGGCAAGGCATACATGGAGAGGCATAACCAGGTAGCGGGCATACTGTACAGGAACATCTGTAAAGAGTATGGACTGGAGGTCCCAGGGTCAAGATGGGAGAACCCCCCAAAGGTGACAGAGAACAAACAGGCCAAGATCCTGTGGGACTTCCAGATCCAGACTGACAAGATGGTGATGGCCAATCAGCCTGACATAGTGGTGGTGGATAAACATGAGAAGACAGTGGTGGTGATAGATGTAGCAGTCCCCAGTGATAGCAACATCAGAAAGAAAGAACATGAGAAGCTTGAGAAATACCAAGGGCTGAAAGAGGAGTTAGAGAAAATGTGGAGTGTGAAGGCAACAGTGGTACCAGTAGTGATCGGAGCATTAGGGGCAGTGACCCCCAAGCTGGGAGAATGGCTCCAGCAGATACCAGGAACAACATCAGAGATCTCTGTACAAAAGAGCGCATTGCTAGGAACAGCTAAGATCCTGCGCAGAACCCTCAGGCTCCCAGACCTCTGGTAGAGGACCCGAGTCTGAAGGAGACACCACCCAGGTGGGGCGAGAGGAACATTTTTTTTTTTTTTTATGACTTGTTATTTTTTAACAGGTCTAGAGCTCATAGTATTTATGTTCTTTTTCATTGTGTTCTACAAAACCACTCACTGCAAAAATCTAACCTTGACTGAGTGTATTTTTCTCATTTGTATTCCAAGTGTCTCATCACATTTAAAATACAACAGAATCACCTTTTTAGATAATAGATATGGAAACTATTATTTTAACTAATCTTACCAAGATTGGGTCATTTTCACTTTTTCCATTGGCAGATTTTTTTCCCCCCTTGAATTAAGCAAAACAAAATGTAAATAAATACATAAAATAAAATCATCATCATCATCATCATCATCTTCATCATTTTCTTCATCATCTTCATCTCCATCATATGAAAATGGAACAAGTGAAAATTATCTTGGTACTTTAAGATGACTTGAAATGACAATTTCAATATCTATTGTCTACAAATAACTCTGACAGAAAAAAAAAAAAAAAAACTCTTTAGGTGATTATGTCTCATTTTCAATTATGATGCGATATTTGTTCTAGAAAAGAGAGAAAAAAAAAAAAAACACTTAGTGAGCTCTAGATTATTCCCAGTGCTCACGGACCTCTTCACGTCAACTCTCGTCTCCACATACAGACTCCCACAGTAAGGAGATAAGACTGCATGTCATTAACTTTATCCTTGACTTCTACCCACCAGTCTTTTTTGGCCAAACTACAAAACACGTGCGGAGGCTGAAGCGCTGTCAGACTCCACTTGTGCCCAGTCAGGGGAGGACTCGTGCCCCAGGGGTCCTGATTAATCTGCTGTTGGTGCTAATAGGAGGGTTACAGCTTGATTATCACCAGAGGAGGCAGGACTGTGGAAGTGGGGGGAGGCACAGGGAATCAAATGACCTTATGCCACTCTGAGTGTCAGTGGGAGCTTTCAGAGCTAAAACCACAGGCTTGATCTGTGGAGACAGTCTGCTTTAGGAGCCAAGGGAACTTCTGCGCTTCAGTAGTGACAGCCAAAACACGCATGTTCCAGCAATTACCACTGATAAAGGTCTCTGCTATTATGGCCTGCACTTGATGTCCTGTCTACGGCGTTAAACATAGTGTATCTACCAGGGGCGGACTTTCAATTAGGCAAACCCAGGTAATTACCCAGGTCCCCAGAATGGCTAGATCTGCCCCTGGTGTCTACACAGTAAAATGAATGTAATCTAGTGTTTGTTGTTAGTGTGGACCAGTGTTTTTCAGCTGGTGAGTGATGATATAAAAGTGTGTAGTAAACCTGTTTTCACTGGGTCATGGGTGTTTGTTTGGGTAAAATATAATGTTAATGTGGTCTAGTCTTGTTGAACTCATATTTATTAGTTTTTGGTACATTTTATAATGTATTTAGGGATCCTAATAGTTCAAAAGGTTTGAATTTGAACCCTTTAGATGCTGCGAATATATGTCGAATTATGAGAACTTGAATCAATATTTTTTTTTCTACCTCTGTTTCTATTCTTCTCAAGGCATAAAAAAAAAAGATGTCTTTACATTTTAAAGCAAATTAACATGTATTTATTGATATATGGTCCAAAAATAAATATATATGTGTATGTATGTATATATATATTTATTGTTTTGTTTTTGCTTCGTTTGTTTGTTTGTTTGTTTTTTACAGTAGACAGAATATGTCCACCGTAAATATTGACAGTTTTCAGAAAAGCAATAACCTCTTCATATGTCCTCCAATAATAACAGATTAAGGCTGACATTTGGAGTTTGTCAGTATTTCTTTGAATGTCTTTAAAGAGCATCTCACACTTACATGTATATGACGACAGGTGCATTCTGGGAGCTTCTTTACCATTAATTGGGGAAAATAAAAGCAGGGGTAGTTTTTCGTCACTGATTACGTGTGCGAACGACACGGACAGCGTGCGCCCGTGGCCGGTTTTTCCGAGTTCGGTTCGGTTCCCTTGTCAGGTCAAACTAAGTGCGTGAGACACGTCTCCAGATGGTCCACGTTCAGAGGGGGGTGCCGGTGGGAGTCAGGTCAGTAGTAGTTTGTCCCCTCTCCAGACAGTAGATGGGAGGCGGCCTTTTATCCATTTTCCACTTCCTGATTTGAAAACAGAAAACAAATGTCCACCACGTACACAGACCCATAACATCCAATAGGAGTTTATGATAGAACCTATATGTCAGCTGAGGGTGTCAATGGATATACTGTACTAAGTTGTAAAACTAGAGTAAAAACAAACATAGTTGGCTGATACTTTTCTATGTCCTAATTATTTCTGTTTTCTAATGTCCCCACTTTTCCTGCTCTGTTGAGGAATTTTATGTATAAATTTATGGGTCAAACAATGTTGTATTATATCTATTATTATAAGATATTTATCTGAAAACACTGGTATCAATGTCTGCACATACCTTAAGACATTGGACGTATCTATGTGACGTGCGTGTCCTTTTTTTTATGTGTTTTCTTTTCTTTCTTTTTTTTTGTATGGAACATATGTAATAAAATATTCAATTAAATTCTGCATCAAAGTAGCGAGACATGAACAGAACGTTTCTCCGCCAACACAGTGCTAGTCTGCAGAGAGCTGTTTAGAAAAGCACTGTGTCATTTGGACAGACTTAAATGAAGTGGCAGCGAGTGGGTCAAGGGGGGGGGGGCAGATCTAATTTGGCTAAGGAACCTCCCTGAATCTCTCACTCCACACACACCCCGTCAATTTAGTTTAATTAGCAGGAGAGGGATTAATCAACATTTTGCTAAATTGATTTATGTTTGTTCTTGATAATTTTTGCATGTGTTCTTGGTTCGGCTGTACTTCTGGACCACGAATTCTTAGCAGTTCTGTTTACGTGGTTCTGTTCTGTTCTTTTCTTTTCTTTTATTTTGTATCATTCTTATTTTAATGAAGGGTCATTCCATGTTAAACCCTATCCCCTCATATTTTGCTAACACTTTGTCCTAGGGGTAAGTCTGGCAGGAAAAGATGATCCTCCAATTTTTATGTTAATCGGACGAACCGTTTCCGAGATATGGCCGCCAACATTCTGGCGATTTTAGCCATTTTTGACGTGGCCGCCATCATTCAAACTGCAATAACGTCTGAACTACTGGTCCAATTTTCATGAAATATGTGTCATTCTGTCAGAAACCTTTTAAGGAATCCAAATCTGAAATCAAATTGAACATCTGACCCAGTTTTGATGTAATGACCTTGAAATCAAATATTTGACCTTGAATTTGACCTTGTGGAGCACGTGACCTTGACATAAATTTCGGTCCCTTTCATAGCCCTTCATAGTCTGCAAATAATACGCAAAAATCACAGGTGTAATATTTTTTTGTTAGAGCTACAGGATAGTTAAAAATAACATTGACCTGAAATATATGTTAATATTTACCACGACTGGGTAAGTAAATAGTTAGAATGTGAAAAGGTGATGCACACATCTACATTTGTTCCTCAGAAACTGTGCCAATATTTCTGCTTGGGAATGAGCAGTCCCAGAGTAATTTAGATGTTTATTCTTTCGAACAGATTATCAGTGAAAACAGGTACGACATGTGACAGAATGCTGATGTTTTGGTAACATTTTAAATAACGGGTCGTTAATAAGATGGTAATTCTATGGTAATTTTGATGTAATTTGTGACAAGATACTAACATTTTGCCTGCTTGAAGTGGGGAAAAAAGTGTAGGAACCATGATTATCTGACATAAATTTAAAGGTGTCATTCCATGGTTATTTAATTAATATTACTGTGTTCTCCATTGTTATTGAATATATTGTGTTTGTCCTGTTTAAAAAAAAAAAAAAAACGTCCTGATTGCTTTGTTTCCAGCTGTTTTTGCACAGTACAAGTTTACCGGTACTTTCTCATACATGTCCATGACGCGGTGACGAGGCGTCTCTGATTGGCTCAGAATGCGTGAAGGAACACTCCCCCCCCTCCCCTCTCGCTCTGTGTGTGTGTGTTTACCTTTACCAATATATATCTGTATAAACACAGTCAATGAAACAATACAATCATACTGTGAATTGTGTGGGAGTTTTTATGAGATGTCGGGAAGAAAATTAGGTGAATTTTAAGACTGTTTTGCTCGTTAGTAAATGCTTTTTTTTTTTTTTTTTAGATCCAAACCATACTGCACAAGTTGGAGCATAATATTGTTAAAATTAATACATTTCAGTTTTTTCAAGTTACTCAAATTTTTTTTTCAGTTTGGACAGTTTTTAAAAGTATGCATTTTCATAATTTCATTGAGTTTTTGAACTAAAACAAAGATAAAAATGTAATTACTTATAGATTATAGATGATTATTTTACCAGTCCAACCCACTGGAGAACAAATGTGGCTGAATGTGGTGCTTGAAAGAAAATGACTTTGAGACCCCTGCTCTAAAATCTTATTATCACACTTTCCAGAGGTCTTTTTTTTTCACTGAAGTAGACCAGGAGACTGTGGAAATCTCACAGGGCTGCAGTGGAAGAGCTACTTTATTGTGCTTAGAACAGATGCACAGCAGTGTGACAGAATACACCCACCATGGAAGTCATGTGCCACACACAGAACGCTGAATATGTATCCTGGGTCCAGGTTGAACTGGAGGCTCATGGGATGTTTCTCTCCACTGATCATCTGTGACAAATAAGGTTGTATTTCCCAGAATGCAAGACCAGCAGAACAGTCGTGCATGCGTGTGCTTGTACACACTCCCAAGTAGCACCAATCAATAGGTCGGTGGTGCAAATATCCAAAGAGAAGAGAGGAAGAGCGTGAACAGGAGACCGTACGTCTGCCAAAACCCCACTGTTCTATAATCCAACCTTATCGCTTATTGTCAGAAATGGTGAAAATGTGACCGAACGAGAGGGAAAAGAAAACGGAGCATCAAGAACATCAGTGAATAGCTCCTGTGTGAACACTTTTATTATGCACTATTTGGTCTCTGCATAAACTGGTACTGATGTGTGTGTAACATAGAGCTGTGTGATTAGTTTTTTATTACCATGAAACCAGGCATAAGTGTCTGTAAATCAAAACTGACTTATCAGTGTAGTTTGGTAGAGTGGAAACTAAGGTTTAAAATGGTGAAAAAATTATGTTTCTATCACAAGTAGAACCAAAGTTACGGTCATTTTAATATCCACATTTGGACATATTTTGCAATTTGCAATTTTTGGACTGTTTTGGGGTAGGAAGTCCTTAGCAACGCATAATAATTCGTATCCGATTGACACAAATTTTTCACAGATGTTAAAGGACACTCTGATGGACATGTCACAGAAGTTTTATATATTATAATAATAGGAAAGAAGTGCGACGTATTATAATCATTTGGCTTACGCCATTGGACAGAACATTCAATATAAGCTTTTACCTCGTACCAAACACTTGGATGTTTACCCACGGAACGGAGATCAGTTTTGTTCGGCTAAAAGAGGTGGAAGTCGTCTTTGTCTTTGCTTAGCAATTCCTGAACTTTTGTTGCCCCTTAAATAATTGACTCAATAAACATCTTTATTGATTGGATTTCAATGTAATGACCACAGGAACTGAAAGTAGAGGTGTTAAGGTACAGTTTTTTGATAAAATGTAAACACACATAAAGAATCGCCTTCCAGCCTAAATTTGGCTGTAGCTCTGAACGGCTCAGCGCGACTTATGCCTGGTTTCGTGCTGAGCAGTCACAAATGTTTTATAATTAGAATTATTATTTATGAGTCTGCATTCTGACAAGGCTCTTACATTCCATAATAGATTTTTAAAGTATCTTAATTATTTCAAATCATGTGATCTTAATTTGGACCTTTCAAGGTCAAAGGTCATGAGATAATGTTAAAGCCCATGCCAGGTTTCATATCTGTTAATAATCGCCACTTGTTTTTCTGTTATTGCCCATTAATGTTTTTGGGAAAATTCTGAAAATGCCATGGAAATGAGTTCATCATTAGTTATGTAAAGCTGCTGACAAACACACAAACGAAAGGACAAACAAACAAAGGAAGAAAGTACACCAACAACACATTTTTTTATGACCTTGACCTTTGACCCACAGTCACCAACATGTCATGGGGTCTTGTGTTTCTTCTAGGATGTTTTTTTTTTTTTCTGCAGCAGGGGCAGGTGTGCCGGGGAGTCGTGGTGGCGTAAAGAAATGACAGTTCACTATAGATGTTATTTCTAGAACTGATTTATTAGATTTTTAACAACTAAATGGTATAATAAAAACACAAAAAATAATTATGTGCAGTCAACTCCCCCACATTTACAGTACATTTATTGTTATGGAAGTAAAACTGCCCAATGTATTATGATATTAATTTCAAATCATATCACCTAAAACTAATTGGCAGTAGTTTTGCATAAAGTCACTGATAATCAGACGAATAATGAAAAAAATAAAAACTTTATGCTTATGTTTTCACTGGAGTCTGTCTGTCTGTCTGTCTGTCTGTCTGTCTGTCTGTCTGTCTCTGTCTGTCAGCAACATTACTCAAAAGCTATGAATGTATTTTGACTACATTTTCAAGATATGTTGGGAGTGTTAAAAGGAACAAATGATGACATTTTGGTGGTGATACAGAGGGGATCCTGGATCGGGGGGGGCATGAGTAGGTGTGTATGTGTATATACATTTATGTATTTTTCATTTTTTTCTTTCCTCTACCTGTTTGATAGCATGTATGGTAGGTGGACATTAATAAGTTTTGCTTCTGCCTCAGCCTTTTTCAGTCAAATTCTGTATTGTTCTCTCTTTTTTGCTGCTTTGAAGTGAATATATGACTGAAATAAACTAAACTAAACTTTGAAATGTATTCTCCATTTACCGTAATGTAAAATGTCAAAGTTATCCAGAGTCCAGGACCACCACCAAAATATAATCATTTGTTCCTTGTGACACTCCCAACACATCCTGTTTTTTTTTTTTTTGAGTAAAGTTGCTGACAGACAGACAAACAGACAAACTCCAGTGAAAACATAACGTCCTTGGCGGAGGTAAAAAATACACTTGGTCAGATTTAGATTTAGACTACGACAAGGATAGAGGTTTGGTTTGTGTTCTCTGAGTTTCTTTTTGGTGGATGTTTGTGAATCCATTACTCATCTGCCTTAGTTTACCTTCATTGCTGATAACAGCCAAGCTACTGATTGTCTTTGTAGAAGCCTGAGGTTATTTTTTTTTTCCTGCAGAAATCCTTCCTCCTGAGTCCTTCAGTGCTTCTTTTTTCGTGCAACAATTGCTACTGTCATATTAAAAAAAAAAAAAAAAAAAAAAAGCAGTGTGATAAGATGAACAAATGACTGGTGCTGTTGCTATACACACCCTAACGGAAACATCCTGTTTGCAGTTTGAACTAATTAATATAATACCCACATGATAGACAAGTGTGAAAATGAAGCATAGGTTTCATTAGCAACACTTTTTTTTTTTTTTCTTCTCTCTCGCATAGGTGATGTTGCACTGTCAAATCACCAGGAATAATTTAGATGCATCACACACACACACACACACACACACTGCCTGGAGATGTTGTATAACACAAGCAGATAGTTTGATTTCTGTCAAGATGTCAGTGATGTGTTCTGCCCTTCACCTGTCAGTCCACAATTTAACTGTGAAACATCCTGGTTTTGTCTGCAATGAGTCACGGTGGGAACAAAATAGCAGTAATACTTTATATTTTATATCATCACCCTTACCATCTTGGCTTAACTATGTGAATGCAATATTTTCTGGCCGTCTTTTGAGTGCAGCACAAAACCCCGGATCAATTACAATCAAAGCTCAAATCACATTCAAACAGACTAAAAGCAATGAATAAAGGAGGCTTATTCACCAGTTCACCACAATACGTGAGCAGATTACCTCCTTTTTTTTTCAGGTAATTAAAGAAAAATAATACTAAAAATGTCATAAGGCTAATTGATTGGTTTATTAACATAGCTAGGTAATTAAGTATGACGAGGCAATAGTGTATTTTACAGCTCTGATACCATGTAATTCCCAATAAATGTGTTCCAGAGGCACATAATGTCATTTTTACAGCGTTACTACTACGACTCGATTTGTCTTTTTCATGGTAATAACTAATTAATTGGGTGGAAACAAGTGGTAACGCATTTTACGGCTCTGATGCTGTGTATTTTTCAGGAAATTAGCTTGTTTTTCAGGTAATTAAACAACAAAAAACAATAAGTAAATCTTATACTCGTCATTGAAATTAATTTCAAATAATTACCATTTTATTATACTTGAAATGGAAGCTTATTACATAGAAACGACAGGGTAATTGCACTAGACACTGCATTGAAATTGCTTAATATAAGTGGTTACAAAGGATTATTTGTATGAAATTACATCAAAATTACAGAAATTTCTCGTTACTACCTAGAAACATAGACGAAACACATTGAAATCCACTAAAATTCACTAACACAGTGATGACAAATCCAAAATATAGATTTTTTTTTTTTTCTTCTAAAATACAGAAATAAAACCACAAAGAAAATGTATAAAATATCCAAAACGTATGCAAAAATATATATCAAATTAATTTAATCAAATCAATCATGATGACGGATTAATCTGTGCTATTGTGTTAATTTTAACAGCCCTACTTCATTTAAATATGTACTTAAGGCGTTAAGGAGTTCAGCTAAATGAACCCAAACCAACTCTATAATTGATCTGATTAAAAAGTGTAATCCTATTATATCATGTGTTATATTAGCACTTGTCAAATTCATCCCACAGACATGTTTGACACCCTTTCTTTAGGGGATCATTGTCAGTGTTTTGTGTCCAAATCATGTTAAACCATCGTTGCTTTAATCGAGGTTAGCATTCTAGCATTAAGTTCTGTGTGTGTTTGTGTCCCATAAGCATCTGTGTTCGGCTCCTGTGTTGTTGTTTTTTGTTTTTTTTCAGGCATAGAAATATCACTTGGTTGCCCTCATTGCATACTGTATGTGTGCATGACCTTTGCAGTGGCACTTCCATCTGTCACTACGGGGCATGACTGCTAAACAGAATGACCACTGCAGAGCATATTTTGGGGACATCAACATTCATCAGTAGAATATGTGGCTGTTCATTTGGAAAGGCAAGAGGACTGTATGAGTAAAATTCAGAATTCATCATAGAATGTTGTATTTTAGACGTGTTAACCAGAGTCCTGCACGGTTCTGATTTTGACATACCGCAACCGCCCGTACCCGTCATGTTTAAACTCATATCTGACCCGTTTTCCGCACCCGAACCGACCCGCTATAAATGAACCCGATATCAGACCCGAACCCGAAAGAAAATGTCAGATAGCCAAACTTAAATACAAACATTTATTGCCACGAATATACTGAACAGTGACATAGCCAAGGCAGAGCCAAATAAAAATGTTTTTAGCCTACGGCTCTTTTTAGCCTATGAACCGCAAATTAGACCCACGATCACACCTAATTCCTAACCCGTATCCGACACAGCACAACATCTTTCACCCGTTTCGTGAAAATTTGCGGTTCACCCAGCGGTCACCCACGGGTACCCGAACCCGTGCAGGACTCTGGTGTTAACAACCTCATGTCCGGTTTTTATTTATTTTATTTTTTTTAATAAAGAAAAAGAAGTTGCACACAAAATGCTAAGTTGTAAATTGTTTAAGAGCCTTTGGGCAGATAGATCTACATGATTAGTAAATTAAATATAGGGAGAAATACATCATTTATCACATCAGAAAGGTGGTATAGACAAGAAAAATCCTTTAAAAATTCAAAAGTGAAAATGGTTAATAATCTATTTGACTGATAAAGTAATAAACTTTTTCTTCAGTTTCTGGTTTTGATATAAGGACCCTGAACTTTAATCTGAGCTTTAATGAACATCTACATGATCAGTAAATTAAATACAGGAGGATATGGTATGGAAATTGCACAAGAAGGGTTAAAAAAAGAGAAAAAATATCATTTAAAAAGTCATAAGGGAACATCGTTATAGACAGTTTATGTTCAGTCATTGCTATATTTTACTGATAAACTCACTTTCTTCAATTTTCTGTTTCTCAATTAATAACCCTGAACTTTAATCTGTACTTTTATGAACATCTCTATGATCATTCATTAAATACAGGGAAGTAGGTGATTTTCACTTCACCCTTTCATGCATAGTCTGTTATTCTCCTTCCATTCTCTTGTTACATTTTTTTTTCATTTATTTTTGTTTAGTTCCATGTCAGTCACCACAGTGGACACACATATGCATCATCCCAAACACTGACATTGATACCATTACTGTAGCTTTACTGTTTCTGATATAGTGAATAATAACTAGTATGAGAATATGTTAAAATATGAGAAAACATCTGAATCATGTTTTTGCCAGAGTTTGTCTCAAATTTATTCTCCATTTACCACAATGTAAAATTTCAAAGTGATCCAGAATCCAGGATCTCTTCTGGATCACCACCAAAATATAACCATTTGTTCCTGTTGTGACACTCCCAACACATCCTGAAAATGTCATCAAAATTGATCCATAAGTTTTTGAGTGATCTTGCTAACGAACAGACAGACCTCTGCCTTGGTGGAGGTTTCACCATTCATCACAATATAATACATTCATTTTGCATTGTTCTCAATGGAAAAATCTGCTAATTTCCCATCTCAACTTTTTTTTCTATTTACAAATCATGTACTTTAACCATGTTGCTGATATTTCATTTAAAGGTTATCGTTAGCCTAGCCGCGCTAGACTCCTAGCGGCAGTACATGTAATATGCTACAGTATTGTCTAGTTACACTTGAAGTATAGAGTCAGAGGGCGGGCGTAACAAAGTGACACTGCAACGATTCGGACTCAGAGCAAAACAATCGGAAACAACCATAGAAGAAGAACAACGGGTGGAGGTTTCCTTTTATCAAAAATGAGTGAAGAATGTGAGAAAACATCAGCAATCTTTAAATTATTTTTACAGAAGCGGGAAACAGTCGTTAAGCTCCATAATCCACCATTTTGTTTAGTTATTCCGAACTTTCTTCGGACTCAAGTTTCCGGCATCTAACTACGTCATCCTAAAGATTACGCTGATTGTTTCGAATACCATCCTGTTGCATACAGAGGATTTGAAAGACAACCTTTTAGCCCCGCCTCCCTTGACTATGAAGCGTTCCGAAACTGTACATAAAACTGTACAAAAAAAAAAAAAAAAAAATGTCAATCACGTGTTTTACATAAATAATAAAAACACTTAGGAAAGACATCTTGACTCATAATTCATGCACTACAGCGGGGGTCTTAAACTTATTTTCTTAAGGGGCCATATTCAGCCTGATTTGATGTCCAATGGAAAAATAAAACATAATAACCTGTAAATATTGACAACTACACATTTTTGTCATGGTTTTAGTGCAAAAAAAAAACACCCATTACATTAAAAAAATACTATTATAAATCATCAATATATTTTTAAAAAAGGAAAATAAGGGCAATTTTAACAATATTCTGCCTTGACTTATCATTAGTCCATGTGTTTTTTTTGTTTTTTTTATTGATCAGTTCTACAAAGACACTAAACGTTTATTAACAGAAGCAGAAAATGGTTCAAATTGTGTCTAATTTTCTTTAGATATTTCAGGTTATTCACATTTTATTGTTACGGGATAGTTTGTAAATGTAAATATTTTAGTAATTTTATATTTTTATGCAGTCAAACACTGAGACAAATTGGAACTTGTCATCATTTATAGGCAAAGAAAAAGCTGAGAAGAAAACATGGAATCATTTAATAGGTTATTATACTCTTCATCCCTCTGACCGCATTGGAACTGTCAGCGGGCCGCATTTGGCCCCCGGGCCGCATGTTTGAGACCCCTGCACCAAAGGGTTAAGAGCTTGGTCTGATAACATTAAGAAATAGTGTATGATTGTCATGTACCAAGTGAAAACATGATTTATTATGAATGATGATTAAATCACTTTATAGATGTTAAGAATAGAGATTAAAAAATAAAAAATAAAATCATGTGGGAACTGTCACAAAAGTCACACTGGGTCTTTATATGTGAATGCCATTTTACTTCTGAGTCAGTCTGAGGTTAAGTGCAGAGTAAAAAAAAAAAAAAATACTAAAAGTGATGTTTCTTTGCAATTCTTTCTTCTTTCAATCCAATGTAATATTATGTTAGTTGAAACTCGAAGCTCGGAGGCCTTCAAGCCATATCAAAATTAAAAAGGTTGGGAAAAAAAACAAAAAAACAGAAGAGCAGATGTAAGGATAACCTGACTTTGCACTCACTTTTCAAGGGTTAAACTTCAAAAAACCCAGTATTTTTTTTTTTTTCTTTTTAGGGGAGGGAAAATATGATGTAGTGTGTGGATGTATTACTTATCGCTCTCTGGGATGAACTCCAGCTTCACCTTTCGCTGTACTTGCTGTTGTCAGATTATACACCTCTCTTGAAGTTGGGTTCCCTGTTGGAGCTCTGACTTTAAAAGCTTTTGGCTCATATTTTATCAAACCTAAGTCCTGAAATACAGCATAGAGCTATAAAATAACACTTTAGAAATGGCTGCTGCTGCATAGTATATTCTGAACAGCCGCTGAGGGACCAAGGAGAAGGTAGTGATTATGGGACAGAGGTTGGAGATTACTGGTATTGTACAGTATGGACAGAATCGGGACATATTTCCATAGAAATAAGTGTTAACAGTAATAACAGGTGTCAACGCTCACTAATAGGCTAGGAAAGAATGTCTCTCTCTCTCTCTCTGTCTCTCTCTCTCTCTCTGTCTCTCTCTCTGTCTCTCTCTGTCTCTCTCTCTCTGTCTCTCTCTCTCTCTCTCTCTGTCTCTCTCTCTCTCTCTCTCTGTCTCTCTCTCTGTCTCTCTCTCTCTGTCTCTCTCTCTGTCTCTCTCTCTCTGTCTCTCTCTCTCTGTCTCTCTCTCTGTCTCTCTGTCTCTCTCTCTCTCTCTCTCTCTCTCTCTCTCTCTGTCTCTCTCTCTCTCTGTCTCTCTCTCTCTGTCTCTCTCTCTCTGTCTCTGTCTCTCTCTGTCTCTGTCTCTCTCTGTCTCTGTCTCTGTGTCTCTCTGTCTCTCTCTCTGTCTCTGTCTCTGTCTGTCTCTGTCTCTCTCTCTCTCTCTCCGTCTCTCTCTGTCTCTCTGTCTCTCTGTCTCTCTGTCTCTCTCTCTCTCTCTCTCTGTCTCGTATTTCCATTACAGTTTTTCGCAAAACAATAGTGATATTCCTAAAATTTCGACAGTATATTTGCACTTTGAATGTGTTTCCATTGACGGTCATTCTAGGCAGGAGCATCGTAACTCTCGTAAAATATCATCCCACGACATTTCACTGCTGTCACCTTCGGAGCTTCAGGTGGGCCATCACCCTGTTGTTAGAATGAATGAATCGGCTAATTATCTCGTCAGTAAAAGTCACTGGCAAACTCTTTAAAGGCACTAACATGTAAAACAAACCACCTGGCTCACATGATAAAGGTCTCCACATGTGTTCCCTACATTGTCAGGTCAAAATATTAAGTGTAAATATGCTCAACACTTAACAACAACAACAAATCATATGCAGCCAATGGTTGTTATGGTTGCGGCTGTTATTTTCACACCGAGAGAAGTGATCATGTGACCATGTACATCATATCTTGTGACATATAAAGTGTTTCCATTGCACTTTTGCGATATTTTACAATATCGAAACATCTGAAAAACCACCTCATGAAAGCGTGAAAAGTTTTTATCGATATTTGAGTGTTTTTTCAAAATTCAGGTGTAACCATTACCAGTTTTTTATAGCGATATTTACATTTTGCGAATTTCCAAGGATAATGGAAACGCAGCTTCTGTCTCTCTCTCTCTTTCTCTACCTACCAACTAGTGATGTGCAGGATATCGGGTTTGTTTTATTTGTTTAATAACTTATTTTATCGTAATGTATGCACACGTCTTCTGTACCTTTTTTTTTGCCAAATGTCTTGAGCTTCTTGAAAAGCACTCCATACATTGAAGTCAATGTTAGTGTTATAATTATGACAGCCCTGTTGTTATTGTCACTTTTCTCACATTTGCATGTAAACAAGTATAATTCCTGGAGCTCATATCATCCAAAAGCAACAACAACAGCAAGACAGTGACATCTCTCATTGAAATGAACACAGCTTTCAGACTACACATATTCAGAATGTGTAGTCACACCATATCACAGCATAAAGGAAATTCAAAGAAACACTCTCGGCATTTAATTTGTATAAAAGCAAATATATAAACCCATTAAATGCTGGTACTGTGTTTATTTTTTCCATCTATACTTGCATGGGGAAAATGTTAAGTGGAGTTAAGAAGCAAGGTTTGATACAAAAGCACACATTGGAAATGCATGAAATGTGTAAAAAGACTCTTAAGGGTCTCATGACTGAAGCAAAGTCCCTTCTGCACTGCGCCATAGAATTCTGAAATAAATAA
Source organism: Siphamia tubifer (assembly GCA_020466265.1). NCBI lineage: Eukaryota > Metazoa > Chordata > Actinopteri > Kurtiformes > Apogonidae > Siphamia > Siphamia tubifer. Next base: position 14,227,320 of record CM035799.1, read on the forward strand.
AAGAAAGCATGTGATACAAAGTGAAGGCTTAGTCTTCAAATCCTATTGCAATATATTCTGGCCATATGCTTCCTTTTCAAATATATATTAAACAATTAATATTTCAGAGGCTATGAGCTAATGTTAGCCTGTGTTGCTGTGATTTCTCTGAATATTTAGTTCATACAGAGGACGTGTATGACATGTTCAGCTCCTGTTATTACATGGTCTTCCTCAGGTACTGATTAAGTTTCATACTGGTGTTTCACTTCAACTCGATCATCGTTAAATTACATCAGTATTCAAGTCCTTCTCCCATATTAGCGGTTTGAACCCACTGGGTCTTGATCTGTTAGCAGTTAACTTTATTTTCGGCTACTGAATCGTCTTCAGGAAAGAAAAAAAAATGAAAAAAAAAATCTAAAGGAATTCAATGTTGTTGAGCATCACCTCTGTCAAAATGTGTGTTGTTTGATGGAGTTACTGCTTTACAGATAGTTTTGATTCGAGTGAGTTCAAGCGTGTATGATGTTCAGTGTCATTTAACCCTTAAAAACCTAGAGTTAATTTTATGTTAATTCCCAAATTAATATTTTTCTCTATTTAACCTTTTTAAAGTCATATTTCACCATTTATCACAATATAATCCTTTAATTTTACATTATGTTCAGTGGAAAAATCTGGTATTTTCCTAAATTAACATTTTTCTATTTACAAATTATTTATTTTAATCATCTTGCTGATATTCCATTTAAGGGTTATCGTTAGCTTAGCTGCACTAGACTCCTAGCAGCAGCAGATACAATATGCTACCGTAGTAGTCTACTTAATGCTTGATTCAACTTTTGGCTACATTTCCCTGAAATTGGCCGATGAATCACAGTGAAGTATAGAGTCAGAGGGCGGGTGTAACAAAGTGATTCGGAGACAAAAAACTGGAAACAACCATAGAAGAAGAACCACAACAGGTGGTGATTTCCTTGCGTCAAAGATGAGTGAAGAATGTGAGAAATGCCCCTCCCCCAGTACTCTCCACATCCACCTGGTCCCACACCGTGCAGCTGCAGGTCGTTGCTGATCGGCAATATTTAAATAGTGAAGCTTGCAGTTGCCGGTGCGGGACCATTCAGTTTTGTCACCTCCATATCCCGGACACACAATTTTCACACCACAGACTCTGGCTGATCTACCCCCCCCCCCCCCAGGTTTTGTTTGGTCTTTTTTTGGTTTTGTCTCTGTCATGATTTTGTTCTTTTTATTATTCAATTATTTTCCCCTTCAGTGCATTGGAGTCCTCTCTTCACCTCACCCCTTTTTCATGACAGTCAGCAATTTTATTTTATTTTTTTTACAGAAGTGACAACAGTCGTTAAGCTCCAGAATCCAACATTTTGTTTAGTTATTCGTAACTTTCTCCGAACTCATCCATGAACATTCCCTACGAAGGAAACTCATTTTAGCCGCTTGTACATATGACCTCATTCTTTCGGTCATGTTCCGACCCTCACCTATGAGGGTGAGGGTAGCTCGACCGGTAAAGCTCCTTCAGGCTTAGCTCCTTGTTCTTGTTAATTTTCAGTCATTAAAGTAGAAAAAAGCCGTCGCATGTCCAAAAAAGCTTTAATTCAAACAGACGTATTTCTATTATTTTATTGTCACACCCAAAGAGAATCAATAAGCAAAAGCAAAATCATTAAATCCTTATCATTTCCCATCCCTCCTCCTATGATACCTTTACTGAGGATAAATAATATAGTCTAATTGCTATTATGTACCTGTTTTCCATAACAATATGTACATTCATTTTTTTATTTTATTTTATTTTTTTTGCATATTTCCAGTTTCGCTCCATGGCACTAACTGTTCTGCACATCGGCTTAGTGATTATTATTCATTACAGTGACTCCCCCCCCCAATGACAAATTAAGTGATATTATGATGGATCGCCTGTGCAGGTAGATGGCTACATATGGAATAATGTTCTGTTCTTTTCTGTCCATATGTAATTTCTTTTCTTGCAGCTCCACACAGACATGGACCATGGAGAGAATGCTGTGAAGTACACTCTGTCAGGAGAAGGAGCCGGGTCCATTTTCACCATCGATCAAATTACAGGAGATATACATGCACTAGTGGGACTTGACAGGTTAGTACTCATCAATAATAATGATAAACCTGAAAAAGTGCTTGGCTTCTTCTATAGTAGAAAACTAAATGAGATTATGCATAGTAGTTTGTTTTGTTTTACAGAGCTGAAATATTAATATAAATAAGCACAAGTGTAGTATTTATTTTATTTATTTTTTTATCCAGGTGTGTTTATGCTGTGCAGGATTTGCACACTTTGTATACTGTATCCATATGTTTTAACAAAAGGTAAAACACTGACTTAGCAATGTTATCTTTGGAAAAATAAATAAATAAATAAATAAAAATGTAACCTTGCTGCTCCAAGCAAAGAAGCAAGTAGTTCACAGTGCTGCTAGCAGCCCTCGAGCAATAAGGATTTATTTGGAACAATAAGAACTAGACTTCTCTATAATGATGACATCCAAGTATGTTATGGTGTGCTCAGGGTTCAGTCTGTTTATGGAACTATAGATGTATTGGCACGAACCTTAACAAAGACTCATTTCATTAATACTTTTTTTTTTTTTTTTTTTTTTTTTTTGCAGTGTTTTCTAATCTATATTTTTGTTACATCTATACAGTTTGAAAATATTTTTCCCAGAAAAAATTCAGTAAATTACAAAAATTATAATGGGTGACACAGTGGTGCAGTGGTTAGAGCTAGTGACCCTGGTTCGATTCCCACACCAGACCTTTCTGCGTGGAGTTTACGTGATCTCCTTGTGTCTACGTGGGTTTTCTCCGGGTACTGTGGTTTCCTCCCACCATCCAAACACATGCACTGATAGGTTAATTAATTAATTAATCTAAATTGCCCATAGGTGTGAATGTTTGTCTATATATGTTCAGCCCTGAGATGAACTGGAGACTCATACAGGGTGTACCCCGCCTTCACCCATTGAAGCTGCATCAGGCCCCCAGTGACCCCCATAACCCTAGTGAGATTAAAGTGGGTTCAGATGATAAGACGAAACAAAAAATATGTGAATGTCAATTGTGTACAGTTTAAGATCAGTTTCATCTTGTGAGTCAATAGTTTAGCCCTGTTTAGCCCTGAGCTGAAGCTAAAGGGAGGAGATATATATATATATATATATATATATATATATATATATATATATGTATATATATATATTACACAGCACAGAGGCGCTACTCATGGCTGCACAAGAACAAGCCCTGAACACCAGAGCTATAGAGGCCGGGATCTACCACATCAGACAGGACCCCAGGTGTAGGCTGTGTAGAGAAGCCCCTGAAACAGTCCAGCACATCACAGCAGGGTGTAAGATGCTGGCAGGCAAGGCATACATGGAGAGGCATAACCAGGTAGCGGGCATACTGTACAGGAACATCTGTAAAGAGTATGGACTGGAGGTCCCAGGGTCAAGATGGGAGAACCCCCCCAAAGGTGACAGAGAACAAACAGGCCAAGATCCTGTGGGACTTCCAGATCCAGACTGACAAGATGGTGATGGCCAATCAGCCTGACATAGTGGTGGTGGATAAACATGAGAAGACAGTGGTGGTGATAGATGTAGCAGTCCCCAGTGATAGCAACATCAGAAAGAAAGAACATGAGAAGCTTGAGAAATACCAAGGGCTGAAAGAGGAGTTAGAGAAAATGTGGAGTGTGAAGGCAACAGTGGTACCAGTAGTGATCAGAGGACTAGGGGCAGTGACCCCCAAACTGGGAGAATGGTTCCAGCAGATACCAGGAACAACATCAGTGATCTCTGTACAAACGAGCGCATTGCTAGGAACAGCTAAGATCCTGCACAGAACCCTCAGGCTCCCACCCGAGCCTGAAGGAGACACCGCCCACGTGGGGCAAGGGGAAATTATTATTATTATTTTTTTTTATTAATAAATATATATTCTGAAAGTAAATATATTCTGAACGTTATTGATGACTCCTGAAAGTTACTTGAACTCAGTGGTTCTCACTTTTGTAATAGTGGTTTGATTCTAAGTATTATTTAAGGAAAGACAAACTGTATTGTAAGCATATTTTTTTTAGTTTTCCCTGAATAATTGGTGCAAATTAAAAGCAACATGTTTTGACTTGAATACATTTGAATAAACTCAGACTATTTGCTGAGACAATATTTTTCCAAATAAAAATAGGAAATGTGCAATTATCTTATAGTCATGACGATGAAGTTCCTTTTTTTTAACAGAAACGATTTGGGAACAAAGATGAATATTTTAACAGTATCAGTGGCTCCGAACATTATTAGTTACATTATCTTATTTTTATCTTTATTTTGAACATGTAAAAAAATCTAAACAAATCAAGCAACAAAACATCAATAATGATACACAAAGGGTTAATAAGTAAACAAAAAACAAACAATATATACACACACATATCTACATAGATACTCATTTAAATGAATTAAAGTAAACATGCTTAATAGTGCAATCGTTTTTTTAACAAACGGAGCTTAAATATATGCTACCATCAACTGTGTGTATTTGACGTGTGTGTGTGTGTGCGTGTGTGTGTGTGGGAACAAGACAGTTGAGACTCCGCCTTCCTACTTCTAAGCAAATCATGATCCATTTATTTAATTCGATTTATCTTTATTTCATTCTCCACTGAGCTGGACGTGAGCTTGGTGCAGACACATACGGCACTGACATGTTGCCAAAACTCCCAGGTGTTGTCTGTACCTGGGACAACACTTGCATCAATTTATTATATGTGACATTATTTCACGAGTAACAGTAACGACGATACAGTTATGGATAAAGTCATTAAAGTAAAGTCCGTTTTTTGAAATGTGGCTGCGTTAGTAACACTGTTATTCCCAGCACTGTAAAAATCTAATATTCTGATAACACTTTATAATACCTACACACAATTGACTATGTATTAACATTAATTACCTATTTATAAATGTGTTGTTCATTATGTATTAACCATTTGTTACTTATTTGTTAATGTCTTGTAAAGGTTCATACTAGTGTAAATGTAAATTTTGATTATTTTTAACCAGCAGGTGCAGTGTTTACAATTGTTTCTTTGTTTACCTGTAAAGCAGATATACAAACTCAAATTTTACATTTACACTAGTATGAATCTTTAAAAAGACATTAACAAATAGGTAACAAATGGTTAATACATAATGAACAAATGGGTAATAAATGGTTAATACATAGTCAATTGTGTGTAGGTATTATAAAGTGTTACCAATATTCTATATTACCCTATGGTAATATCGTAATAATATAGTCCTATATATATTTAATCTAAATATTATCAGCACATACATATCTGCAAAGACACACATCCCCTTTCTTTTCTATATTTTGTAAAACAAAAAATAATAATAACAATAATAATAATGTGTGTATTTACTTTTATTTTTTTTTAAACTAATGCTTCTTTATCCATGACTCCAACGCGAAAAGGCATCTAGGGCCATCTAGTGTCTCATAAGTCAAATAATTGGATGTTCCTGTTGTGCATGTACACTCAGATTTGTGGGAAACCTTAGCTCAGTTATTGCCAACAGCTGGGTTTAGATGTGCATGTAAATGTCCTGTGGTCTCAGGTTCATCTAGCTTTACCTCAGAGGGAAAGTGTACATGTCACCCTATCATTTCAGCTCCTGCAGCTTTAATTCCACTGATTTATTTTTTTTTTTTCTCTCCGAGTCCTGAAATGTAATTGCCTAAACACGACACACCAGTCATTATATATAGACAGCCCATTCTTTCACTTCTCACTCATTTCTAAAGCCCCTGGCATTGTTCACAAACCCTCTTATGATATGAAATCTTAGTGTCACTAAAATCACCACTTGGATTAAACCCACTAAGCTCGCTCTCCAGTTTCCAGACTTATCCATCAGTATCTCAGTATTCTCACAGCTGGTGTTATTGGAGCTCGCCGTGTCTTTCTATCAAGTTCAAGTCGTGACTATGATGTTAATGAAAGAGCCCTGTCTTAAATCTGATGGGCAACTCACTCTCTGTAAATGTCAGCGCAGACTGTTGCTTTCTTTGGTTGTGCCAGCAGGGCCAGTGTTACTGACAGAGCTCCCTGGAGTTTTAGTGCAGTAGACCCTCATAAAACATGACAGAAGGGGTTTGTTTTCCACTGGGTCTTATGCTTTTTGACAAACTAGACTCTTTGCTGAGACCTGATTAACATTTAAGACCATGTTGCAGTTTTTTCACAAGACATTTTTTAAGATATTATTGCACATATGCTTGAATATCAAACCTTCTATCTCCTTTGATTAGTTAACCCCTAAAAACCTGTAGCAACTCGTAACGTAATAATTAAATAAAAAGTGAAATGTAATACGAGTTCATAATGTAAGAATTGACTCATAATCTAATAAAATAATGAGCACGTAACATAGTAACGTCTTTGCACATAATGTAATGATGTAATAAAAGCTCATAATGTAACAATGGCTTATAGCAGGGGTGTCAAACTCATTTTAATTCAGGGGCCACATTCACCCTAATATGGTATAAAGTGGGCCGGACCAGTAAAATAATAGAAATAATAGGATATATATAAATAATGCAGTCCAGTCCAGTTCATAGAAATAATGTCAAATGCAAAGTTTTCTCTGTTTATATTATTATTATTATTATTATTATTGTTATTGTTGTTGTTGTATTGATTATTGTTGCATTCTGCACATGTTCCAAATAAAGCATTCAAATCAAATCAAATCAAAAATAGTAAAATTCCATCATGACAATATTTACATCAACAAACTCTGCTTGAAAATAATTATTCCCTTTTATTTAACACTAAAACAAAGAAGAAAATTAGTGTTTTTTTTCATAATTTGTTGTTTATTATGATTATGATCTGATCCATTTTAGAGTGAATTCATGTCAAAATAATTTTAACTTCCATAATTAATATATTTTATGCCGCATGTTTGACACCTCTAGCTTATATTGTTACCATTTTATTTTTTTTTACCTTTTCCATTGTTGTAAGGTGAAAGGCTGTTGTTAAATGGTTTTAATTTTTAATAAGAACTGCTAGAGCACCTATGATCAGCTTTATAAATAAGAAAAAAAATAATAAAAACTCTTCATTGTTACTGCATCCATTCTCAGACCATATAAAAAATAAAACAATGGCTTTTAATAAAACAAATGAAGTTTGAGGTCCTGAATGAAATGATATTTACCACCTACTAAAGGTTATAAAAACTAAATGAATTATTACAGGTCATGAGTTACAAAAACTATGGTAGTTCTCAGGGGGTTAATAACACTAAATATTTTTCCTGCTTTTTATGTGATGTACAGGAGTTCTTCCTCCCCCTTTGCACCAAAATATGATATAAGCTCAGATTTCTGTAATGGATATTGTGAAGTTACCAAGCATTTACCCCATGGATGACTGCATAGACCAGGGGTGTCACACTTATTTTAGTTCAGGGGCGACTTTCAGCCTAATATCACCTCAAAATGAGCTGGATCAGTAAAATGATGTGAAAAAAAAAACAAAAAACATTATGATCATGTTTACATTTACAAAGTGTCGTTAAATATGTGAATTACATTTACAACTTGACATTTTGTATGAATAACAAGTAAAATTTTTGCAATATTTTGTTAAAACTGTACAATTACAAATACACAAAACATTTAGTAACGAGCTGAATATTGGTTAAATAACATTTACTTAAGACATGTCAGGTTGTTCATACAGTAGTTCTTCAGGTTATTTACATTTTTTGTAAAAAAAAAAAAAAAAAAGTCAATATAAATCAGAATTCTTTGTAACTTGTGGATGAGCATGCACAGCTAAATGGAAGCGACACTCCCTTAAGACTGTGCAAAGATGCAAAATACAACTATACAAATATAACAATATACAAAAATATACAAGATAAATACTAGAATAAGAATAAGTAAAAGATAATGTAAGTAAAATATAAATAACAATATAGATTAAAAAAAATATGAATAAAAATAGACCTGGAGGTAATATAAATATGTACATGGGTATGCATATTACTATATATGTAAAGGTTTTCCTATATTTTTAGTTCTTTTTATTACAGTAAAACAAAAATATAATCTGCAGTTTTCATTATTTATAGGTTGTTATCATGTCGTACTGATCTGACCCAAATGAAATGTAATTATTCTGTATGTGCAACCTGAATTTATTTGTATTTTTTTACACCATTGATTGTTAATATCTTCAATTAATCCGATGGATTGGACCGTTTGGTGGTCCAGATTTGGACCCTGGGATTTATGTGTGACATATGTGGTATAGATTAGCCTAGGATCTAGACTGTCCCCAGTGGCCGCAAATGGTATTTGCTACGGGGAAAGTCTAGAAAGTCTAGGCGAATTTGTGGGCGGGATATGAATTTGTGGGTCTGTCAAGTTTTCTCTTTACACAACGCCACGCCATTGGATGGGTAACCAGTCAGAGCCAACCAATCAGAGCGATGAACATGGATTTCGTAGACAACGTCACCGGAAGAACACACCAGAATGTAGTCTCAAAACGAGTGCAGCAGCTTAGCTAGGACTCCCGTACACTATTTGGCACCGGCCGCTTCGGATCTCCTCCGGGTCGCCTTTGCCGAGTTGTGCTGCTCGTATTCCCAGTTTTTCGGCCTCTTGCAACTGGTCATCCATTAGGGCTAAAAGGGGTGACACAACGATCACCAGCGAGTTGTGCAGACCCATGCGTCCTCCCACTAGCGGAGCCAGCTGAAAAATCAAACTTTTGCCATAACCGGTGGGCAAAACTCCGACAACGTCCCTTTTTTCCAAAAACAGCTTAAGTGCCGTTTTCTGCTCCTCTCGCAGGGAAAACTGTCATTTTAAATCACCTAGCGTTGCTGCCAAAGCCAGCTCGAATGGTTGTTCGTGGTGATGAGCCATGTTGTCTAGCAGCTAGAAACTGGTGTTACGGCAATGTGTGCTAGCTGCTTGCTAGCTGCTACGTCTCTGCGACTACAACATTACGTGTCGTATTTGTGTCGTCATGAGGCAGGGCGGGCTCCAATCCCGCCCCTCGCGATTTGATTGGTCCGGTCCATTTTGGATTTTCAGATCCGAGGCTGTCTAGTCTGTCTCCCCGTAGCAAATACCATTTGCGGCCACTGGGGACAGACTAGATCCTAGGCTAGTATAGACCATGTGAAGTCAGTAAAGTAAAAAACCTAATTAGATCTACTGAAAGATTATAAACAGGTGCATCTTACCCCTCATGTATCCAAAATATTAGTCTTAAACCTGCAAAAAACAGACCCAGAAATACATTTTGTTGTCAGTGGTGGGCAAGATTTTCACTGTTTACCTAAAAAAAAAAAAAAAAAAAAAAAAAATTATGTGAATATCAAAAATTATTTTATATATATATATATATATATATATATATATATATATATATATATATATATATATGGATGGATGGATACAAATGTTTACTTCCTGGGATGTGGTTAAAAATGTCTATGAATAAACAACTTTGCGAATGTATGCATGAATGATGAATAATATACAGGGCACGACCTGAAGTCCAAGGTATAGCAGAGGATAGAGAGGAACAGGAGGTGGTGGTGTTGCCGTGACAACCCATTGTGTCCTAATAGACTAACCTTGACACATTAACCTTAATTCACAGAAAACCCATACATTATCCCTGAGTCTGTGGCACAGTTTTATATTGATAGTAAACATTATACAGCATATTTTGGGGGAAAAGTATGTACGGTGTGTTAACCTTTTTCCAAATCATGGAGCCACAGTTTGGTTTTGTAATTCCTGGAGCTCAGTATCTGACACATATGGCAAATAATCAGATTTTCTACAGTCGGTGATGATGGCACTGATACTCTGATAAATCTGAACCATATGGGCTCTTAAATAAGTGTTAGACAGATGACTATTGACACCATATTTGTCATGAATTTTCTACACGTACATATTTTATTATCATTGTGTGATTATGTTAGATGAAAACTAAAACGAGGAATTAAAAAAAAAAAAAAAAAAAAAAAAAAATACGCCTTTTGGAATAAAATTGAAAACGACAGTTGCCAAAAAACAAATTGGCTTTATTGTTATTTTCCTCCAGTGTTGTCAGCTCATGTTTATAAAAAAAAAGAAAAACAAGAAAAAATGAAAAAAAAAAAAACGTTTTTTTTCTTATTTCGACTATAAAAGTATTTTAAAATATGCCGTGTACTTGTGCCTATTTTCCCAAAGCACAGGTAATAATTCTAAAATGGTTTCTTCTCCAGCTTCTAGTGCAGGTGTGACTGAAATTACCATAATAACCCAATAAAACCTATAAAGCACAGCATCTCTGGTTTCACAAACCTGAGGATATTTTTTTCCAATTGAAAAAGTTACAGCCACCCAACATATATACAGTCGTGGAAAAAAAAAAGTTGTGTGGTGTATTGTATTAAGATTCACTCTTAAAGGTAGGGTACATTTTGAAAGTATACACACCCATGCCTGTTCGTCACAAACCACGCCTACACTTGCTTTGTCCAAACACACACACACACACACACACACAGACACACACACACACACCAACCAGTCACACTGTCACACATAGAAAAAATATTCGTTATTCCAGTAAATTCTGCTGCTAAATATGGTGTAAAAATAATAATTACTGATTGCCACCAGTCTGCAGTTCTAAACCAACTCCTTTTGCCGTAGTCCATGCGTCATGTTATTTTCAGTCGGTCTGTCAGATTCATAACACAACTCATCCTCCATGCTTTTGGGTTTCATGGTGGAAACGTACTGTCCCAGTCTGTAGCTGCTATAGAAGTTTTAGCTTTGTGTTTTTTGTTTACGTTCTGAACTGGCACGAAGCGAACCACCTAGATGAACTTAAATCACATCCAAAGTAATATCACAGAACAAAGATGGATACCCTGTTTATTTATTTTTTTTTATTTCTTTGATATTTTTAAGCAAAAAAATAACGCAAAAATACTTTTCCTGGTAACTAATTACTTTGCTAGTAGAGTAACACAATTACTTTTTTGGGGAAGTAACTACTACTTTTATTTAATTACTTTTTCAGAATAAATTACCCAGCACTGAAAATAAAAGACACCTTCTAAAAAGTACCAAACAATTCTTTGTTTTTCCGACAGGGAGGAAAAGTCGTTCTACACTCTGAAAGCCCAGGCGGTGGACATCAACACTGGCGTCCCTCTGGAGCCTGAGTCTGAGTTCATCATCAAAGTCCAGGACATCAATGACAACGAGCCTCGGTTTCTAGACGGACCCTACAGCGCCAGCGTCCCCGAGATGTCTCCAACAGGTAAATAAATTCAGAATGACAAAACAATGACATGTGATTTATTCTATGATGTTTAACTGTTGGTATAGTTTCATCAGAAGTCAAAAGTTTCCAGACGTGCAGATATGTTTAAAAAAAAAAAAAAAAAAGATGAAAGAAAATGTACTTAAGTACAGTAATGGGTAACACTTTATAATACCTACACATAACTGACTATGTATTAACCATTTATTACCCATTTATAAATGGGTTGTTCATTATGTATGAACCATTTGTTACCTATGTAATGTCTTGTAAAGGTTCATACTAGTGTAAATGTAAAATTACAGGTGTAGTGTTTACAACTGTTTCTTTGTTTACCTGTAAAGCAGATATACAAACACTGCACCTGCTGGTTAAAAAATTATCTAATTTTACATTTATCTTTGGAAGACACTAGTATGAACCTTTACAAGACATTAACAAATAGGTAATAAATGGTTAATACATAATGAACAACCATTTATAAATGGGCAATAAATGGTTAATACATAATGAACAACCTTCGTTACTTCCCGTCTTTGAAAATGGGGGAAGTGGGGGCAGAAAAGTGATTGGATATTTAGTAGGATAAAGGTGAATTAAATTAATTCCAGACTGAACTTGAATTTAAATGAATGAAGTGGATTTTACTTTTGTTATTTAGTCGCTCGGCCTTGTTGTTAAGTTTCACTTTGCAGCGTGTTTAGGTGTGCACAGTTGTAATTGCTGCACATACACAAAACACATGCACTAAGCCAGACTTAGTGGCCCATCTGTCTACTAAATACCATTACTGAGAGGTAATTTAACAGTCAAGGCCTTTAAACCTTAAGCTGTTAATGCTTCAGCTTGAAGCCCAAAGTGCTCTGACTGAACACAAGCTTGACCCCAGTGTGTCTGTGAAGTAAGATACAGCCACAAACTGTATGGAGGATTAACCCCGCTAGCAAACTGTGCTATACATATGATAAAAAAAACATAATCCTGTCTATGAGAAGTTAAATGCTAAGAATAGAACCAAGCTTCTTTCCTTTCTTCAAAGCCTGTTTTGTAGTATTTCTCTGGAGTTTCTCACTGTTTGTTTGTTTGTTTTTGTTTTTTTTTTATACACTTTGAACATGTCTTTCCCACAGCCTGTGAGCCTACTTTTCTCAGATGTATACTTTGGATTTCATCTGCACTGATTGTGTAGGAAGCAGATGCTTTTTTTCTCTCTAACTAAACCTACACAACTCAAATCATTTCAAGTCTATTGTATTTGTATTTATTTATTTTTTTTTTTTTGAGGGGGTTGGGGGGGGTTAATAATGATTTTCAATAACCCAGATATCAATTTGATCGAGGCACCAAAGGGATTAGAGCGCTCAGGAAACTGTGCGAATGATGTTACTCAGGTGCTCATCTGTACCGGGGGAGGTCAAAGTTCAGAAGAGGAGGAAGGAGCAGAGGCACTGTGAGATTAAAAAATTCTATACATTTTTTTTTTAATAAAACAAGGCAATTATTAAAAACACATCAGCCTATAAGTTGTTGCTATAAGGCATACAAAAAAAGTAATAAGTCTATGTACGTATATATATATATATATATATATATATATATATATATATATATATATATATATATATATATATATATATATATATATATATATATATATATATATATATATATATATATATATATACATATATATATATATATATTTTATTTTTATTTTTTTTTTTATTTTGTAGTCAATTAATAGTACTAGTCACATGATGTGAAGGCTCCACCCCCTTTGACAACTATCACTACCTATTTAACCTGTGACTTATTTTATTTTTTTTCTGTATATGCCTGTATATTTCCCTCAGTAAATAAATAATCCTTCAACTTTTGTCATTAACAAACATAATATTCATGCCCTGTATAGCTTTAATGCAATACAAATAAACAGTTAGGGTTAGCGCTTAGGGGTAGTGTTTAGGTTTATGTTTAGGGATCGTGTTTCAGGTTAGTGGTTGTGGATAGGTAAATATTGGTGTCCATTGTCACGTGACCAAATGGCGTTGAATAATACGTGAAAGGATGAAAATGGTTGTGTATAGCACATCAAATGCCATAAGAACTAGCATGACATGCAACGCCATTTCATGAAATCAGTCTGAAATTGGGCTGAATGTGGAAGAAAGAGGAAAAAAAAAAAGAAAAAAAAAAGAATGTGGAACCTGAAAGCACATGAATTTGACACCGCTGTTGTAGATAGAAATGTCATTATTCCATTTTCATCCACTATAACAAGGGGTGAAGGGAAGGTCAACAAGTGAAGGAGTGAGCGAGCACTTACTGTGAAGCCTGTTGTTATTAAATGTAAATAGAGCCTGTTTGTGCTGTCACTTATGGTTAGTTTTAATAGGCCCTGCTCAGTGTGTGCTCCAGCCGCTGTGGATTTTTTTATGTATTCCGTGACTTTTTCTGACCCAGCAGATCGGGACGTCCGCTGTGTTCGGGGAATTCCATGGAAAGGACGTGACATAGCGACATTGTCTGTGTTCATATTTTTTTTTCAGGAACTTACGTGACACAGGTGACCGCTACAGATGCAGACGACCCCACGTATGGCAACAGCGCTCGCATCGTCTACAGCATCCTCCACGGCCAACCGTACTTTTCCGTCGACTCCAAGACAGGTGAGAGGAGATTAACGCGACGTGCCCTCCCATCCTAGCCCCCCTTTGACCTTGAAAAAAAAAGTTGTGTTGATACAGTTCATACATAGTTCATTTATTCATATAGTTATAAAGCGGAACAGTGACTTTTGCTTGAACCCACATCTTACAATCCCAGTAGTCTTTGCTCACTCCTGGAATGCATGAAATTCAACCGGTCATGACACAGCAAGTGGTGCTGAGAAACGCTGTCTTCACCAGAATGTTAAAATCATCCCTGAAAGGGGAGCAAAGATTTTCAGTGTCTTACCAGATACCTCAAAAGAGCTGAAATTAATGTGAACACCAGACATCATGTTGTAGTTTTACTGTAGGAAACACCAAACCTAATTATTCATCCCACTGGGGAAGAGACGAAGGACGTTACCACAGTTCAGAACATGAATAGGTAATGAAAAAAAAAAATGCTAGTGTTGAATGAAAAAAAATAAATAAATAAATAAAAAAAAGTGGCTCATCCCTCGGTTGAATTTTTGAATTTTGGGGGTGAATTGGAACAGACTTTTTTTCCAATGTTAGCAGACATCTAATGATGCTGGTCTATTTTTTTCAAGAAAGTATGCGCTAAATCTTATATCCTTTAATAAGATGAATCATAAAACAAATGACTTTAGTGCTGGTTAGTTTGCATTTTTAATATATATGATGGTGTGTTATTCCACCAATATGGTGGTTTATGTACATGTATACAGTGGATTTGTAAATATTCCACTGGAAAAGTCTGAGAAGGTATAGAATTTTAAAACACTATTTTCCAGACCTTCAAAAAGTGTTGAATTTTGGGTGTAAATCCTAATAAAGTACGGGGGAAAAATATTATAGTCGAATTTTAGCTGTATACTGAAATGATTGTGAAATTATTCCCATGGCTCAGTTGGTAGAGCAGGTTGTCCATTAACCAAAGGGTTGGCGGTTCGATTCCCGCTCTGTCCAAGTCAGTCTGTTGTGTCCTTGGGCAAGACACTTCACCCTCCTTGCCTCCAGTGTCACTCACACTGGTGTATGAATGTTGGGTGGTGGTCAGAGGGGCTGTAGGTGCGAAATGGCAGCCACGCTTCTGTCAGTCTGCCCCAGGGCAACTGTGATTACATATGTAGTTTACCACCACCAGAGGGAGCATGTGAGAGTGAATGAATAATGGTGCCTTGAAAAGCGCTATATAAAAATCTAATCCATTATTATTATTATTATTATTATTATTAAATGAGAAATAGAAAAATGTATTGCGAATTATGTGTTTGTTCAATACTATAAAAAAATAACTTTTCTACTCAACACAACTGGTACAATCTCAACCAATGGAGTAGTCAGAAGACACAAGTATAAAAGTACATCAACTCGAGGTCTTGGGGAAAAAAATATCACTTTGGAAAAGACTGGGAAAAAAATGACGGAGTGTATAAATTACCATCAAACATCTACTGATATAAACCGTTACTCCATGAATTCATGTCAAATCATTCTCTAGTGTTAAATACAGTTTGTCATCTTTTCATGGTCATTATATATGACCCACTTGGATACTTGTAGGCTCTGTGGTTACCATAGAAACACTGTTATCTTCTGCTGCATTAATTCACCAGTAAAACCTGTGGAGTCGAAACAATGACAGTGGGTGGAGACCCTTGATTTGTGTTCAGTTAATATATTTTTTACTAATAAAGTCACTTTTCTCATGTTTTTTTTTCTCTCTTCATGTAATCTTTGAATTTAGTCTGTGCTTTTACGGACACCCACGTGATAAATTGATTAAACATAGGAAAATAGATAATTTGCATTGGAAAAAGTACTGAATTCAAAGGGAAATATTGTAAGAAATGTTGAGGTTAAATAAATAAAGGTTAGAGGGATTAATCATTAATACTTATGGGTCTATCTGAGCTTTTATGAAAATCTGCATAATTAGAAAAATATGTGAATTACACAGAGAAAACGCAAAATTAGAAGGATAATATTACAAGAAATGGTCATAAATCACTTAATAAAGGTGGAATTTTTTTAGAAAATCCATTTGGAAACTGGTACAAAAGTAGTTCTGGGTCTTTATGTGTTGGACAATGTCAGTGTTTAGTCATTAGTGTTTGTACGTTTTATGTTAAAGTTGATGATGTTAGGCTTGAATTAGAATATGTGATAAAGTAATAGAAACATATTCAGTCACTTTTTCCACATTAAAAACCATGGAACTACCCAAAATGACTGGTTGCAATTTTTTTCCTCCCATTTTCCTGTTGTAACTGGAGTGTAAATCATGCCGCTACAGGAAGATAAATATATACAGTAGGTTCGTATATTAACATTAAAGATCTACTGCTGCTTTTGTGGTAGCTAACAAATTACTTTCTCTGACCTTCTTACCATTTATTTTCACTACAAAGTCTCTGACCACCCAAATAAGATAAAAGCAAAGTGCATTTTAGTAGAATTATTTAAACATATTACAAGGATTAGTGGTTTAAAAGTTATTAAACATTTTATATCAGTAGATGCTTTTAGACGCCAGTGGCCGTTTAGGTCTTTGAGAGATGAGATCAGATAATATTCCTGTTTCTTATAATCTCCTAAGTGTGTTATATTTATAGTTGGTTAAGATTAACATCGGTAAAAAGAAAGAAAGGAACAAAATAGTAATTTAAGCAAAAAACTGAACTGAATAACTGAGGTTAAATTATGTTATTTAATAATGAGGAATGTTTGACTTCTTCATGTGTTGCTAAATCCTTTTTTTTTTTTTTTTTTTTTAAATGAACCTATTGCACAGGAAGCATGGACGTCAGACAAAATGCTTTAACCATACAGTACTGTATCCAGAGTTTAAAAATATACTTTATTTTATATACACATTTTACAGTATACAGAACAAACAAATCCAAAACAGTCCACAACACCTAGGTTCAATCATTATATAAATAAAATACATATTCAGGACAAGTTAGGGTAAAATAATTATTATTGTATTTTTTTAATTAAGCATATATAAGTAAAAGGTTGTACAGGCTCAAGGATTTATTTTATCAAAATATGTTTTCCCCAATGACAGTAATAAGTCTTAATGACAATCTTTCCATATATTTAATTCACAATATGTATCCAATCCAGAAGTGTGGGGGCATCTTCACATTTCCATTATTGAGTTATGAGGTGTTTTTTGTTGTTGTTGCCCCTGCTAGTAATATTACCCTGTACCATTTTTTTTTATTTTAATTTTTTAAATATTGGATTTCCTGGTGATTCCACACATACTGTATACACTATGTTCCCTTTTAAACTCTTCTTAGATTATTGTAATGTCCATCAACACTTAGACTGTAGTGACAAATGTTCTTTATTTTGCAGTTTTACATAATATACCATTTGCGCTACTCCTGAAAATCCACCTCTTGTCAGCGGTAAATGTTTAATTGAAAAAAAAAACCAAAAAAAAAACCCAAGAGTTTTGTCAACAATATCAAGGTTTCTTTCATTAGGTAAATTTGTATCCGCAAGTTATATTTACACAATTTGAGACTGGATGAATAAGCGACTATTGTCATTTTGCAAAAACACCCCACGCACATTCAGTCAGGGTATGTAAGCTTCTGAGCACAACTGCAGTTTACCACCACCAGAGTGTGAATGTGGGAGTGAATAAATAATGGATCAACTGTACATGCTTTGATTCTGTTTTTGTTGAATATTGCTATATACATTTTATCTATTTTGATTGTGATTATTATGATGATGATGATTAGTATTAGTGTTGTTGTTGTTGTTGTTGTTGTTGTTGTTGTTGTTGTTGTTGTTATTATTATTATTATTATTTTGGTCAGACTTCCTCATCTCGTGTGGTAGTTTTTTTTCACCTCAATCCACAAATAACCAGTTCTCTCGTGTGTCAAATCCAAAGAAATTTACCCATTTCAAGAGTCCAGCTGAGAAATAAGACAAGTTTTCCACCTGAAAGCATTAAACCGCTGTTTATCCACTGACTGTCGCTGGCCAAGCTGTACAGGGGGGTACCTGAGTCCTACTGGGCTCATGGGGGGATGTCCAGAATGTTACAAACATGAATAACTTAACGTATGAAAGATGACATGAACAGAAGGAAATCTATTGTATTCAGTCGATAGTTGTAAGTTATGCAAGAGGTTGACATATATACAAATATAGGTACTTCAAATGAATCAATAGCAGATCCAGAAGAGGACACGGGCCATTGATCGTTCCACTACAGCAGTAACATCACTATTACATTGTTTTGCCAAAGTCTTGACCTTCATCATTCTACAAATAAAAGAGAAAAAAAAAAATCAATTTTATTGCAATGATTAGATTTTGGTGCTTTTATTGGTTCCATAATTCCCTGTCTGTTTTAGTCACATGACAGACACAGGAGTTAGTACTTGATTGAATAACCAATATTATTGATGACTTTTGATGATCTAAGATTTTATTGTTCTTCCTGTAACTAAATGTTATTTTAATGTTATAAAAGTGGTTTTCTAATGTTCTAAAATACATGTTCCTTTCACCTTAAATGTGTTTTTCTTGTATTTTTTTCATATATATATATATATATATATATATATATATATATATATATATATATATATATATATATATATATATATACTTTTATTTTATTCTTTGTATTTATTTATTTATTTATAATTAATTTTTTATTATTTTTTTGTAGGCATGGAATCACTATGGTAACTTCATGACAATAAAAAAAAATCTGAAACATTTCACAGAAATAATAATAAAGTCTTTATGCTCTGCAATAAAGACTGAGTTTGAAATGTTGAATTTCAGAATAGTTCTATGCCGTATAAAAGGCTGTCAATGACCTGTCCATACAGATACCCAGACAGCTAAGTAGGTAGCCTCGAGCCATCATTAGTCATTAATTGCAGCACTTTTCCAAATGAATTCCTCTCTAATGGGTGATTACAGACACGTGTACATGTACCTCTACTGTTACCTAATCAGAAAAATTATCAATTCAGTCCAGTTGGATGTAGATTATAGGTCAATTCAAACATTGACCCATATATACCATGACTTCTAGAAGCAGTAGAATTTATAAAGTGGGGAGCTAAATTATATATATATATATATATATATATATATATATATATATATATATATATATAATGGGAATGAAAAGTAACATAAGTACAATGAAAAAATACAAAAATTGACGTATAGTATGAAACAGACGTAGACCAAGTAATGCGAGTCCCGTTGTACTTGTTCTGAAAACAAATTTGACATCTGTCCCATAAAGTGTTTCACTTTTAATGGAGGGGGGCCACACAAACTGCACTGCCCTGTTACCACATCAGTGGTAACCGTTATTGAAATAAAACTGTCCAATTCATCATAATAATTTCTAGTCCTATCGCCCAACCCTACTACAGAGTCACCATTAGGGGGCTGCATACCACCTACTGTCTACGGCAGGGGTCCCCAAACTTTTTCCTGTGAGGGTCACATAACATTTCCCAGTTAGTAACAGAAAAAGTGTGACGATTGCAGGAGTTAATTTAAAATGTATTGTTTTCCATAAAGCCACAATCAAATAACCCTCTCTGGTTCTTCACAGAAAAAAAAGTCCATTGAACATAAACGTCTTCGTCTTAACAGGTCAAAGTTCAGCTTAGTTGTCAGAGCAGAATCTCTGACTTAAATGGACGTTCATCTATAGCCTGTCCGTCCATGGGAGTGGATCTGTCCTTCAGTGTGGTTCTCCCCAAGATTTCTTCTTTTTCCCACTGGGTTTTGAAGTTTTTTCTTGCCGAGAAGGAGGGTCTAAGGACAGGGGATGCTTGGGACTGTTCATATATCTCTGTAATTGATTGTGTTTCTGTAAAGCCATGTGAGACGACTTTGTTTTGATTTGGGGCTTTATAAATAAAATTAAAAATGTAATTGAAATGAGTCTGTCAAAGTTCTTGTGTTAAACTAGTCACTAACTAATAGTTAATAATGAAAATAGTTCAAAACTAAGGAACATTTTATTGCAAAAGTCGAACTTTATTATCAAATACAAATACACATATATGAAAAAAAAATTACATAAAAATGCTCTCTCGTATTGTCCAGGGGGCCAGACTAAATGTGGAGGCGGGCCACAGTTTGGGGACCACTGGTCTACGGTTTGGACCCAAGTTTATGTTCTCACCAGAGGGACTACACTAGAGTTTCAAACGAGTGACGTCTAAAAGAGGAGGTTTTGGTCCACTTCATTTATTGTGGATCAGACCAAACCCAACAGAAACAAACAAAAAAAACCTTTTTGTACAAATGGAAGTTTTGGCATGATGTGAAAGCACCTTAAATGGATATGTAAAGCCACGTCTTTTAGTCTATGGTTTGTTATTTGAGATGAGAACATAGCAATCATGCTCTGCTTCTCGAAGATAATTTGGAAAAATCGGTGTGAAATTGTGGAGCGATTGCTTGCTGTTGGTTTCCTTACAACAACCTGACCTGGACATAACTGCATGGTATTAGACCTAAACAGGAACTAAATCAACAGGTAATAGAATGTAGAGGGGAGTAAATCGATACCGTTATTGACCCGAGGTTGACATGGACTAACGATGACCTGTCCAAATTTCTTATCATGTTGATCAATGTAAGACCAGACAGTCCAAAACAATCTTCTTGATTTAATTTCCCTGCAGACCTTGTCAGAACAGGGACAACAAGTGATCCACTCAACCTGAAAAAACTGCATATGGACCTAAAATGACTAGATTTAGTCACAAATGTCAACCCTAGTGTGTTGTTGGAGGAGATAGCACGACTGGTTTACTTTAGTGAAATGTTTCAAAATGTTGTATTGTGGTGTAGAAAATCAAAGTCAATGAAGTTTAAAAAAAAAAAAAAAGTCAATGAAGAAAAAAAAATCAAATAAAATGGAAATAAAACACTTGTATGGTGAAGGGAACATATATCTTAGAACATTGAAACATGACTTTAGACCAACATAAGTGCCCCTGTCCACATCCACATGATCCCTTTGAACATAATTCCTTACATTAGTACTATTACTTCATGGTATCTAATAAAGAAGGTACTGTACACACACTGTTCATGCAGAAGAAAGTCACTTTTCTTCTATTTTGGTTGTTTTGAATATAATAACCTTCAACTTTACTCTGATCTTTTATGAAAGTCTACATGATTAGTGCATTAAATAATAATCAATGATCTGACCGATTCCAACACCAGACCTTTCTGTGTGGAGTTTGCATGTTCTCCCTGTGTCTGTGTGGGTTTTCTCCAGTTTCCTCCCACCATTCAAACACATGCACTGTTAATCTAAATTGTCCATAGGTGTGAATGTGAGAGTGATTGTTTGTCTATATATGTTCAGCCCTGAGATGAACTGGAGACTCATACAGGGTGTACCCCACCTTCACCCATTGTAGTTGGAATAGGCCCCCAGTGACCCCTGTGACCCTAGTGAAGGTAACGTGGGTTCAGACGACGAGACAAGACAAACATTTGTCTTTATATGTAGGTTATGATGTTCTTATTTTACTGTTTATCCCACTGGAGGTCAAATCTGGCTGAATGTGGCCCCTGAAAGAAAATACGTTTAATGATATAAAGTGTTAAAGTACAATCCTACATTGCATTTCTATCATCCTTTTGCCTTCCAGGAGTCATCAGAACAGCTCTAGCCAACATGGATCGGGAGGTTAAAGATGAGTACCAAGTGCTCCTCCAGGCCAAGGACATGGGAGGACAGTTGGGTGGACTGGCCTCCACCACCACCATCAACATCACCCTCAGCGACGTCAACGACAACCCTCCGCGTTTTGCAAAAAGTGAGTAGAAGTCTAAACAATCGTAGTTAAAGTGTTGACCAGTTTTGATGAACTCTTTTCTCCAATTTCATTCAGGTATTTTCCATCTTCGGGTACCAGAATCTGCACCCGTGAGTTCAGCCGTGGGTCGTATTCGAGCCCATGATCTTGACGCCGGTGGGAACGCAGATGTGGATTACGCCATCGTTCCAGGAGACGAAGGCAACATGTTTGACATCATCTCTAATGGTCAGGAGGGAATCGTCGTTTTAAAAAAGGTACTTTATACAGCTTTATTATTGGCTGACTGTAGCGAGTCATCCAATGACTGAAGGGTTGGCTACATGTCTGTCCACATGTTGACGTCTCCTTTGGTACGACCTGAACCCTGATTTGCTCCCAGTAGGGTCTGGCAGAACCTTGCATGGGAGCAGTTGCTACTGGTGTGTGTGTGTGTGTGTGTGTGTGTGTGTGTGTGTGTGTGTGTGTGTGTGTGTGTGTGTGTGTGTGTGTGTGTGTGTGTGTGAATGGGTGAATGTGAGGCGAATGAACAGCACTTTCATCACCATAAAGGTGTTAAAACACCTTCATGTTCTAAAAATAAGGCCTTAATTTGCACTAAAATGTTTTAAATCAAACTTTCTAAAGTCTTAACAATTTGGACAAATAAGTAAGATTCATGTTAGTTTGAATTAAAAAGTATTTGGTAACATTTAGGATGTCTATATTACAAAAATTATTTAAGGGTGAGTAGAAAATTAGTGTAGTATTAATTTAGCTATACTTATTTTTTTCCAAGTGTGTATGTGTGTGTGTGTGTGTGTGTGTGTGTGTTATACAGTATATTCAAAATGTCAAACTTATGCTTCTTGATGCAAATGGTTCATGAATTCATCAGCAACTGGACCAAAAAGTTATGTTCTATTTAAAATAAACAGTTAGGTAAAACTGCCCCCAGGTTATTTTTTTTTTTTTTTGTTCTTTGTTTTTTTAATTTTTATTTTGGTCAAAATTCAAAACAAGGCAGATAAGACACATTTTCACACATGATAAAATACACTGCTTTACCGAAATGGTTATCAATACCTCACCGCTACTGTATATTAAACAAGAAAAGACAAACAAAATAACAACAACAACAATAAAAAAAGCCCACAATGCAAAAGTCAAACCCAAAAACAACTGTCCAAATAGAACACAACATTGAAGTCATTTTTTCTTTCACCTTCTCTACTTTCTCCTTTCACTCTCTCTTTACCCTCGTTTCCTTTTTCATTCCTTTTTCTTCCATTCTCATTTATACATACGCATAAATATACACATACACATATATATATACACACGTACTTAAACATCTACTGATCTAAGGTTAACCACAAGACTATTTGTTACTAGGCTCAATGTGATCTCAATCCCATGTAAATCACAAATGTCTATAATTTGACCTGTTTTAAAATAAGATCTAGTAATAATATTAATACTGTATGGTTTGATTTGGTGGATTTGTGTCTTTTTCTGATTCTGTAGCACATTTATTCAGTTATATTTCCTAGTTGAACACAGTCACGGCTGTGCTGGTAATCATAACTTAAAGTAGTTAAAGTGTTTTTTGTTTTTTTTCCACTTTGTGATACTGCCTGGATATTCACTGAAAGAGCAAAATTGAATCCTCCAGAAAAACATTATCTCAAAAGATAATGACGTGGATCACATGGAGACGGCGTCAGTGTGAATGTTTTTCCAGCAGTTCCATAGAAGGATGTAGCCTGTCCTTGACTTCAGAACAAGGAAATATGTCAGTAAGTTTGAGTAAAAAAAAATAACTTTACTACGCTGTGTGAGTGCAAATTACATGAGAATAAAGTTTTAAGTGTCAACTTAATGTTATTTATACTTTCTAATGACACGATCGGAAGCACAAAAAAGAGTGATCGTGCAACAGTGTTTTAGGGCTTTTCCCGAGGGATTAAAAAAGTTGTATTTAATGTAAGCTCTATCTAAAGTAAAACCACTTTTCCCCATGAGCATAAAATTGTAAAATATTGAGATAAAATTATACATAAAACAATTTTAAATTGTCATAACACAACACTGGAAAAAACTTATTATTAGATAATAAATCTTGAAAATCTTTAATTTAAATAAATCTTACCAATATTTAGGTTCACTTGTTCTATTGGCTTTTTTTATGGTTAATTCAATATTTTATTCTGGTTAATTAAAGCAATAAAATAAATAAATAAATAAATAATCTGCCAGCGGAACAAGTGAAAATGATCTTGGTAAGATTACTTGAGATAAGATTTTCCAGATCTATTGTCTAAAAATCATCCTTTATATCCCACTGAAAAGTTACTGTCTCGTTTTAAATGTGACGACATCTTTTGACAAGAAATGAATAAAATACACTTGGTAAGAGTTAAATTTTTGCAGTGAATAAAGCTATAGTATTATGAAAATATAATCACTGTGGGAAAATATTTTTAGCAATTTATTGTAGAACACAGTTTTATAAGATTAAAATTGTCATATTTTGAGAATAAAACCATATTACAATAATACTATATTAATTAAGAGGTGGGAAAAGTATAATATTCATTCCCACTCATAATCTATGAATGTGTGTGCAATGTATGTGTGTCCTGATGTTTCCACGTGTTTAATTAATGTGAGAATATAAAAATGTTTATCTACTGAGTCCCAGGAGGATATTCATGTGAATGACAGATTTGAGGTGAAAAGAACTGAATATTAGAAATAATGAAAATATTGCTTGTTTCCAATGCACATAAAATGCTTTTGTTCCATTTGCATTGTGCTGTAGATGTTAACAGACTCCATTTCTTAGACAGTGTTTCATAATCTAAATGGCATTTGTACATGAACTTAACAGAAAAGAACAAAAAAACAAAGAAAACTCCATCAAAACACTTTATGTCGGTCGACTGTTCTGTCTTGTACTCAAATTTCCCACAAAATACAAAAAAATACAGTAAGAAAATATATTAAAAAAATGATAAAATCCAGTAAAATTCAGACCAAAAAAAGTGACTACATCTCCAAAGCATATTCAAAATGTTTTCTAACATACAGCGGGGAAAAGTGATCAAATATCTAAAACATATGCAAAAATATCAACGTATATTGAATTAACATGTTTATTCAACACCTTCAACAGTTTCGACAACGGTTTAATTTATTTGCATTACAATTTTTGATTATTAATGATGATTAATCCACGTCAATGTGATAATTTTAACAACCCTAATAATAATAATAATCATAATAATAATCATAATCATGATAAAAATTCTGCAGAAAACTAAATTAATTCCCATAAATGCTTAATTCCCAAAGGCCAGTATTGATTTGCATGTGATGTAAGTTGTGGGAGGAATTCTCTCATATGGCTGCGATTCCAATGATTCTGCCTTTTAACATTTAATGGAATTTCGGGAAAAAATTATTTTATGAAAATTCGAACACCGTTTTATGAGATTAAAGTTGTCATATTTTGAGAATAAAACCATATTACAAGAATACTGTATTAATTTAAACATGAATGAATGAATGTGTGTCCTGATGTTTAATTAATGTGAGAATGACAACATGTTTATCTACTGATTCCCAGGAGGATATTCATGTGAATGACAGATTTGAGGTTAAAATAACTATATATTAGATGTACTTCCAGTGCACACACTATGTTTTTATTCCATTCGTATTGTGCTGTAGATGTAGATGTTAACAGACTCCATTTGTTAGACAACAGTCCAAGTGATTTGGCTGCTATTAGGAGGCAAGGTCTCATTTTCAGGTTTCAATTTATTCATACATTGGAATTGTGAACACAATTATGATGAATGCATTCAATTTTCAAACACTGCACCAGTGTTTCATAATATAAATGGCATTTGTACATGAACTTAACAGAAAAGAACGAAAAACAAGGTCATCATGTACTACTAGAAGGTAGATTGGACACCTCTACCAAGGTTGGAATCACAACAGTAGTAAGTGTTACCAGGAACAACAAGCCCCGCCCCTTGCATCTACAGTATTACTTGTATTGCATTTCACTTGGAAATAGGGTAACCTGATGAGGGTGACTGAAATTGGGGAGTGGGTGGGGGGGGGGGGGCAGATGAATGTTATTGAAGTATTTAATATTAATCAAATCATTGAAGCACGTTCAATTTTTGAATAACATTGTAGTGAATTTGGAACAGTGTTTTGGACCAAAAGTCACATCCTGAGTGCTGATGTTAGTATAGACAGCAGAGACAAAATTCATCCATTAAATTTAAATGGGAAATAACAGTGAACTTTGACCTACTGTTCCTAAAGTGTCTATTCTGAATCACTGGTAATCAGGGAGTACATTTTTGTATCTGGCACTTTACTAGCTTTTTAGACCTAATAATACAGGAGACATTTTGACATATTTCCCCCCAGGACCCAATGATGAAAGTTGTACTCTTGCTCTGATCCATCCTAAAAATGTATGAATTTTTAATAAAATATCAGGGCCCAAAATATGGACCAAAACTGGGACATGGAAAAACTACCAAGGTATGAGGGCATTTTATCTGGAAATAAATGGTCTTACTCTGGGTGCGATTTGCTGGGGGGGGGGTTCATCTCAGGTCTGAACATATATAGACAAACAGTCACCCTCACATTCACACCTATGGACAATTTAGATTAACCAATTAACCGGAGTACCCGGAGAAAACCCATGCAATATATATTTACATATATACATGTTTATTCACCTTCAAACAACTTAAAACAAAACAGTTTAATTTAAGTGCATTACAATTTTTGATTACTCCTAATAATGAATACACGTTAATGTGATAATTTCAACTAATTATAATAATAGTAATTACAGATTCCATTTATATAGCAACTTTCTATAAACACAGAATCAAAGCATGTACAGTTGATCCATTATTTATTCACTCCCACATTCACACTCTGGTGGTGGTAAACTACAGTTGTCCTCAGAAGCTTACATACCCTGACTGAATGTGCGTGGGGTGTTGTTGCAAAATGACTTATTCATTGACTCTTAAATTGTGCAAATATAACTTGTGAATAAAAATGTATCTAATGAAAATAATAATAATGATACTAATATTAATAATAATCAGAATCATAATAATCTGAATCATCATAATAATATTCAGAATAATATTCAGAATAATATTCATAATAATAATCTGAATCATCATAATCATAATAATAATAATCAGAATCAGAATCATCATAATAATCATAATCATCATAATCATAATATCATCATAATAATAATAATCATAATAATAATCAGAATCATCATATTCATAATAATGATACAATTCTGCAGAAAACTAAATGACTTTCCATAAATGCTGATTTTCTAAAGGCCAGTATTGATTTGCATATGATGTGCTATCACTGATGTAAGTTGTGGGAGGAATGCTCTCATCTGGCTGCCATCCCAATGATTGTGCCTCTTAACCTTTCATTGAACTGAGCTGTTATACCAGATAATGCTCTACACTCCCAAGCTCACAAATAGTCTACATTTTGCAGCGTCAGCTATTGGATTCCCTTGATGATTGAAGATCTGTGCTAAACTGTATATTAAAGGGACAGGAAGTGGGAGTCGAGGGGAACTGAAGGAACACAGTGAAGAACAAAGAATGGGAAAAGGAACATTTACTGCTGAATTAGATTTTAGAGGTACTGTAGAGCCTTGTCTTTCTATCCATGTTGTTACGTCTCTGCTTGTACTATATCTATTCTGCTCCAGTGGGAAACTAAAACGGCTACATTTACATCCTTTTTAAGCCGTAAAGACCCAGTCCCAGTTTTTTGACAATTCCCAAGTGAATTATTCTCTATTTCTAATTTGGTTTTTATAATATTAAGTATGTAAAGCACTTTATTTGTCATTATCAAAGGTGTAAAGTAACTAAGTAAAAGTACTTCATTATTGTACTTAACTATATTTTTTTAGTTATCTGTACTTTACTTGAGTATTTAGTTTTGTGGCAACTTTTTACTTTTACTCCTTACATTTTTGCATAAATATCTATACTTTATACCCTTTATATTCTCATTACTTTTTCAGACTAAATGTAACAGTATGAAAAATAGTGGAGGAAATAAACTGTGACTTTATATATTACAGTTACATGACAGTTACATTATCTCATAATTTGGATTTTTTTTGTAAAATTTTGACCATTTATCTCGTAATTTTGACTTTTTCTATTAAAATTCTGCATTTTTATCTCATATCCATCGCTTTTTTTTTTTTTTTTTTTTAATCTCATGAATTTTTATCTCAATTGTGACTTTTCTTCACCCATTTTTCCAAAATTTTCTGCCCATATCCACAAAACTGAGTAACTGTGACTGGATCAAACACATTATCTACACAGTAACTCACTTTATTTTGTACTTTTACTTTAGAGGAGTTGAATCAGTACTTCTACTTTTACCAGAGTATTTTTTCACACAAGTATCTGTACAGAATGTGAGTACTTTGAACACCTCTGGTCATTATACATTGTACATTGAAATTTGTCCTCTGCATTTTACCCTTCCTTCATGCCATTGGGGCACCTGTAAGGAGCAGTGGGCACCCATGGGTGGCACCAGGGGACCCATGTCCTGCTGTAGAACCAGGCTAATGGTCAGAATGACCTGGCTGGAGGATTTGACCCTAACAAACATGTTTTTGGGTGATGCGGGGATATCGGAGCAGCCGGAGAAAACCCATCTAGACACAGGGAGAGAAACCTGCAAACTCCACACAGAAAGGTCAGCATGGTCCGGGAATCGAAGCCGGGTCTTCTTGCTGTGAGGCAAGAGCGCTAACTGATTAGCCGCCTCTGTATTAAAGATAGGTAACATGACCTAAAAATAAAATATCCAGTTTTCTAACCAAAAATTTTATGTTTTTTTTTTTTTTTCCCTCTAGGACAGGAAACAATATTAGAATGTAAACTCCACTGGAAAAGTGTCTACTCACTAAGATAAACTGCAAGGAAATGTAACAGGAAGTTCCCAAGCACGAAGTTTGAGTTTTTATTTTTTAAGTCAGTTGCAACAAAAAATTTAAATGAATCGATAAAATCGATATATCACCCAGGTCAACTCTGTTTTTAGCATTTTTTTGGTGTAGATCAAATATTTTCCTATATTTAATTCGCAGATCATGTAGATGTCCATGAAAACTCAAAGATAACCTGTTAATTCCTGATTTTATTAATAAAACAAAGGCTGTCAAAATTAACGCAGATTAATTTTATCATGTTTTTTTTCTCCATATTTTTGGTTTCTTTTGTGTATTTTATGGGAAATTTGAGTAAAAAAAAAAAAGAAAACTTGCGACCTACAAACTATTTTAATCATAATTAATCAAAATGAATTCAAACCAAGCAATGGGAAGTTACTCTTATGGTGATTATGTCTTAGTTTAAGTGTGATGAGGTATTTTGACTAGAAAATAGAAAAAAAAAAAAAAAAAAAAAAAAAACATTTGATTTTTGCAATGTATGGAACCTCTGAACGTCCAAATGGATCATATCTGATGACCATGAACAGATGACAAAGCATATTTTACAGCAGTTATTCACATGGATTGATAAGATTAATAGATCAAGACAGTTTCTATGTGTGGTTGGTTTAGTGTCACTGGTGGCTGTTTGGGTCTCTATGGGTTAAACCTGAATGTGAAACATATGAAAGTGTGATATGAAGTCATGAACATTTCAAAGGGAAATCACATCTTAGAACGAATCTCTCTCAGAAGAAGTCATCTAAGGACTTTATGGAAACTTAAACCCTGTTAAACGCTCTTTCTCCAGGGATATCGCATCATATCACACACAAACAAACACACACACACACACACACACACACACACATGTCACATCATATCAAACAGTTAAACATCAGAAGTCTGCGGAGGGTTTTATTTCCGACTGGCCCCCAAATCAGAACAGACATGTCAGTGACTTTGAGCATGAAACTTTGCCAGCTACGTCTCTTATTTTAGAAATGAGATAAGCATTGGATCCGTGCTCATATTACGTCACTTTCTACTGTCGAAAATAACAAGCCGGCGGTTTAGTTTGCAAAGAAAGTTGCCTCATAAATTGACCAAACTGCAGATGTCAGTCTGGTGAATACTCATGAGGATGAACATGGTCCTGTCAACGATGGGGAAGATGTGTTTTTACATTTTATTAGAACGTTATGGCAGCTCCCGTTCACTTTGAATGACGTCAGTGGGGGGATTTTTTTTCCCATGGCAACGGGTTTTGTCACTTCAGATTCACTGTACCATAGCGCTCCGCAGGTAGTTCGGCCACTTTTAAAGTAAATATTACCTTCGTTGTAACTGCTAGCTTATCTAATGTTAACCTATCCTGATGTTATCCTTACCGTAGTCAGGAAATCAGGGGAAATATCCATCCTCATCTCGTACAAATTCTCCAGGGCCGAAGTAAGTATTTTACCCCGGGGTTAACTCCTCTATGCTGGTTTTTAGAAAACAAGGAGCTTCGTTTTCAGTATTTATTTACAAGAACGGGACAACACCTGCTCCGGTCGCCGACCTGACTGTGTACATCCGTCTCTCTCTTTTCTCCGCCTAAAATTCTCTGCACCCCCCTTGTGTCTGCCCCGCCTAACCCGCATCTTATTGGCTATTTCACAACATTAGTCTGTTAGAGTAGTGACAGTAATAAACTGTAATAACCTGTAGAATAAGCGGAATAATGCATGGTCCATGAGTTCGGGGCAGAACAACACTCCTCCTCCTTTGGCGTCGGGGTGCTGTTCGCCCCGTTGGGGAATATTTTTCTGATAGTAACTTGTGGGCCATACATTATCCCTTGCAAATCACTCACTACTTTTTTCTTTTTTTTTATTACAATAGATACGTTGTACTTTTTTAACTTTTACTTCAGTAAAGGAGTTCAATCAGTACTTCAACTTTTTCCACACCAGTAGCTATACTTTTACTTAAGTACAGAATGTGTGTACTTTAACCACCTCTGTTCTTTAGGTGATTATGTCTTTAGTTTAAGTGTGATAAAATATTTGGACTAGAAATGTGAAAAAATACACTTGGTAATATTTAGATTGATAAACCTCTGAACGTCCAAATGGGTCATATGAAAATAATACGTTAACTTGAAATAAGATTTTCCAGATCCGTTGTGTCATTGAATACACATTTGACTACAGCAACATTTTATATGTCTTTGTCATTCTTCTGGGTTCAAACCCAAACCCAGAAGTTCTATAGTGCCAGTGCAGGCAAGACAGATACTCTGGAGTGGTGACAAAAAGTGTAATTGAACTTATTGTGAATTGTTGTGGCACCAAAATGACCTGGAAAATATAGTTAGAAGGCTGAAAAAGTCCATTGTGTTGGTTGCTTCTGTACTGCTCCAGTGCCTCTAGGGCCAGGATGTTGCTATAGTATGTCCCACGTATCTAGGCAACATGATTGATGACCAGATTAAGATTGACTTGAACTCCACTTGTGTGTGCAACAGGGGACAACAAACACTCTGCTGTCAGGAAACTTACTAAGTTTCAGGTTGATAAAAACACTGATGACAATGTTCTACAGAACCTTTATTTACCCGCCCAGCCCCACCCCCTCCTGAAAGGGGAGAGGGGGGATTGTTTTTGGGGGTTTTTTGGTCCGTTTTTCTGTAAAAACTACTGGATCAATTTCCATTAAATTTTCAGGAAACGTACAAGGTGGTCCATTTTGTTGAATGTAGGTCAAAGGTCATGATCAAATGAAAATAAATTGGCAAAATCAGGTCCAGAGGTGGAAGTAACTAAGTAGAAGTACTTCGTTTATTGTACTTAAGTAAAGTACAGATGCCTAAAAACTGTTATTGGGTCATGGCACTCAGTTTGTACACAGGGAATTCAGGAAAAATTAAAAAGTCATTAAAAGGAGATTAAAACAACATAATTGTGAGATAACTGTAGTTGAGTATTTATTTTTCTGCCAACTTTTTACTTTTACTCCCTACATTTTTTTTTATAAATATCTGTACTTTATACTCTTTACATTCTCAGAATAGACTCATTACTTTTTCAAACTAGATACGTGACTGTATGAAAAATAAGTCAATCAGAAATTGTGACATACTCTATCATAATTTTGACTCTTTATCTCATAATTTAGTTGTTTTTTTTTTTAAATCTCATAATTACGTTTTTTTCCCTCTTTTTTTTCAATTTCCTATTTATAAATTCCCTGTCCATACCCACTTAACTGAGTGCCATGACCCAGTAACACACATCATCTACACAGTAACTCCCTTTTAAAGGCTTTGTTTTTGGATATTTTTATATTTTTTCAATTTTTTCCACTTAATTATTTCTTCCATAGCACACAAAAAACATTCAGAACTGTAATCCTGCTGAGAGTCAGACAAACCGACAGACAGACCCAAATTTAATACCACCTTGGCAGAGGTAATAAAAGTCAATTAGACGTCAACCGCCAACCTCTCGGTCTTTGGGCGACCCACTCTACTAACTTAGCCACATTCGCCCAATAGAGGCAGTGGTTATTCTTTATAACTGAATGTCTACGGCACAGTGGTGGGCTTGACCGGCGATCTGAGCCCTCTCACACTTGTGTCTTTATGGAGCTTTTTGACGTACCCTCCCATCACTTACTTTAATTGATGTGACTATGTGTACAAGGGATGAACCACTGGACTGGAGAGAGAGAGAGAGAGAGAGAGAGAGTGAGAGTCAGAGGAAAGGAAGTTAAGTTACATAAAAGGTTCATTCTGAGTTCATTCTAGTTAAAACCAGGTCATTTGAGGTCATCCCCTCAGTTAAGGTCCCCAACAGAAAACACCAGGTATGTGTTTAAAACAGTGTTGACCGAACACAAGCACAAAATATGGGTCAATTGTAAATTCACACCATTGGCTGAGACACAGAGAAGGTGAACA
>CM035799.1:14265248-14275248 GCA_020466265.1 Siphamia tubifer
TATCTGATAATTTTAACTTTTTATCTGATGATTTTGACTTTTTATTTCACAATTTTAACTGTTTATCTCACGATTTATATTTTTTTGAAATCTCATTTTCATGCCCCCCCCCCTTTTTTTTTTTTTTATAAAATAAAATCTCCTATTTATGACTTTTGAATGTTATATTTTTTCCTAAATGTCCTGTCCATACCCACTAAACTGAGTACCATAACCCAATAAAACATATCATCTACACACTCATTCACTTTTAAATGCTTTATTTTTGGATCTTTTTTCCTGGTTAAATTTGTGGTTATTTCATCCATAGCAAAAAAAAAAAAAAAAAAAAAAAGCAGTTTTACTTCATTACAGTTCAGAAGTTGTACTTTTTTTTACTTTTACTTCAGTAAATCAGTCGAATCAGTACTTCTACTTAAGTGTGAATGTGAATACTTTAACCGTGTCTAATCAATGGATGCAAGTAATTGGTATAAAAATAGGAGATGATCAATGACAGTGGAAGGTGATACTGGGTTTATGTTCAGTTAATGATATATTTTATTGAAAATGTTTCTCAAGTTTGATCAGACTTTTATGATTATCTACATGATCAGTAAATTATTTATTGGTATATACCTGATTTTCATTGGTAAAATACAAATGCTAAATGCGGAAGGTTATTTCACAATAAATGGTGACAAATCCCTTCAAAATATTAACAGAAAAATACAGGAATCATAATAATAATTTGGGAACTTTCTCAAAAGTAGCACTGTGTCATTATGAGTTAAGAAGCGTTGATATGTACAGTCAGGGTTTATGTTCATTTATGTTAAGATTTAACTGAAAAAAGTGTGTTATATTGATAAAGCGCTGTTGAGCCGCATTTTGTAATAAAAGTCCAAAATGTAATAACTTTCTTATTTAATTTTGTGATAAAAGTCCAAAATTTAATAACTTTCTTATTTAATTTTGTGATAAAAGTCCAAAATTTAATAACTTTCTTATTTAATTTTGTAATAAAAGTCCACAATTTAATAACTTTCTTATTTAATTTCATAATAAACTGCTAGATTTTGTAATAAACTGCCCCAACACATTGAAAATGTCAAACAAAACAAAAATCTGGAATTTACGGTATATTCTTTGTTAATGCAACCCTGACAACAACACTGATAATAATTGCTAAGTACTGCTACTAGACTAAGACAGTGATACTAATAAGAGGCTTAACTGTTTACCAAAATGTGAAAGTAATATAAAATACAATTAACAAACAAGTAAACTCTGCCTTATACTTGTTCTTGCATAATGAACTATGTTATTACATTTTCAAGAAAATTAAAAAGAGAAAAAAAAAGTTGCTAGTGCATTTTGTAATAATCTTTTCAAAATGTAATAACTTATTGGGTAAAATATATTACAAAATGCATTGGGATAGTTTATACTTTATCACAAAACAAAATTAAAAACTAATTTATTACAAAATGTGGCTCGACAAGCCCCCCCCCTCAGTCGTGGTGTATGGATTAGTGGGTTACCTGCGACTGGATTTGCATTATATTTTAAATAAATACAAATTTTGTCGTATTTTTATCTGATTATGTGTGTGGCTTGTGATTTTTCTTATGTAAAATAGGTTGGCAAACACTGACATACAAAGGAAAAACTAACAGTGGGTCTTAATAGGTTAAAATCTGATCAAAAGGACCATCCTACTGTCATGGGTCTGTCCTCAGATCCACCTCCAGCCCCCTATGCCCCGTATTGAATCGAACCTTGTGTTTCCCTTGTGTCTAATTCTGATGGTGGATCTTGTTTTTTTTGTTTTTTTTTTTTCCTTCATATCCACCTCACTCCCTGGTTTTCAACCTCCCTACCGGCCTATAATCCCCTTTCTTGTTTTCTGTGATAAACCCACTGAACCCAGGCTGTCTGCCCACCTTACTGTCTGGATTTTAGGCCTTTCTTTGCACTCACACAATGAACCTGACATTTCCAGTCTTTGTACTTTAATGTTTTATCATCATGTCTTCAGATTATAGACCTTAGTGGAAAAAGTCAGTTTCTTGCACAAACATCATTATCCTCAAAAGAAGCTGAAAACATCAATGAACAAGAAAAGAATGTGTCTCAGAGTGTGTTTTCGGAGGGGTGTTAATAACAACAGCTGACATTTGTAATCAACCTTATCTTTAATTTTTAGAGCTCATTAGAACTAAACTCCGATCTTTTAACCAGAGGTATCAAACGTACACCCGTGGGCCGAAGCCGGCTCATCAAAAGGTCTAATCTGGCCTTAACAACACTTTTATAAAAATAAATAAAAAATTAAAACAGTCATTCAGGGGTCACATGCAGGACAATTTCTTGTCAAATGGGCTAGACCAGTAAAATACCAGCACAATAACATATAAATAATGACAACTCCAAATTACTCCAAATTAAAAAAAATGTGACAACAACCGTATTTTCCAAACGATAAGTCGCCCCGGAGTATGAAAATATATAATAAAGAAGGGAAAAAAACGTATATTAGTTGGATATTGCATTTTTAACCATACCTTACTCTACCTTAACTCAATTTAACTTAACTTAACTTAACTTAACTTGACTTGACCTACCTTAACTTAACTTAACTTAACTTGACTTGACCTTCCTTAACTTAACTTGACTTGACCTACCTTACCCTACCCCTACCTTATAACATATATCAAAGTTGTATGTGACAATTGAACTAAACTCAGGCATAACAAACTCCACCTACTTCTCCTATTATAAGTAAATGGAAATAATATATTTCTTTAAGTCATAAAAAAAAAAAGGGCGAAACAATCACTTTCACCGATTTTTCACCAAATGTAATACGATCTATTCTGGGACACCGTCACTTTATAAACCCAATTTGGCATGAATTAATCTAATTGTTTATCTGCTAGAGTATTACCAAACAAGGTCATTAGTTTAAAACCTGCTTCGTCATCTCAACTCAAATATTCCAAATTTTTCTCACTGAACCAGCTCCGTACGTGCACGCTAACACTAGCATCGCTGTCGGCAAGACTGAGTTTTATTTTTAACATGAAAGTCGAATTGTGCTGCAGTTGTGATAGAAACCACTCTCCTCTCTTTCCCCTCTCTCGCTCTCTCTCTCTCTCTCTCTCTCTCTCTCTCTCTCTCTCTCTCTCTCTCTCTCTCTCTCGCTCGCTCTCTCGCTCTCTCTCTCTCGCTCGCTCGCTCGCTCGCTCTCTCTCTCTCTCTCGCTCTCTCTCTCTCTCGCTCTCTCGCTCTCTCTCTCTCTCTCCTGTTGCTCTCTACTGTCTCTGGCAAAACGCCGATCAGTTAAATCCTCCGAGGCTCCCTTGCTGCCAATCAACCCTCTTCCCGTTCCTTTTCCCCTCACTTAACCTCACTAGTCTATGTGTCAGCCAAGTGAAACGCACTGTGAATTTTATTGATCCGTGAGAGGTTTTAAACTCTGCTGTTTTTTTGGGATTTTTTTTTTTTTTCCCCAAAGTCACCAGTTTCCAGCTGAGAAAATCAGCTCTATCTTATCATTGCCATGTAGCCCAGGGTGTTTGAGTTTTGCTTTATTTAAATCTGTTCAGGTGAATTATCACATGTCAAACAGTCAGTCTGAAAGGATTTCATATCAGTAATGATAAACAAGAGATAGAATGAACGATTATAACTCACACATGCATACTGCCCTAAGTAAAATAAAAAGGCAGGAAGTGAGAAAAATGACCTTAAAGTTGTGTTGTTGTTCAGCTTCAGTAGTTGTAGGTAGATTATTGGACATGAGGTAGTTATTCTTACTGCATGTTACCAGTGTGTCTTATATATGGGTTCATTCTGGTAGTGTTCAGTGACTGGGAATTTTGACTTTATCTCATAATTTAGACTTTTTTTTTATCTCATAATTTAGACTTTTTTTTATCTCATAATTGTGGCTTTTTATCATATAATTTTGACTTTTTATGTCATGATTTTGACTTTTTATCTGATAATTTAGATTTTTTTATCTCATTATTTCGTCTTTTTATCTCATGTTTTCGACTTTTTATCTAATAATTTTGTATTTTATCTCATAATATTGACATTTTATCTCATAATTTTGACATTTAACTAACTAAAAATGTTCCATAACTGTATTGGTTGATGTGTAATTATACAATAGATGTATAAATCTTCCACTGGAATGAAGCTGAATGAATTGTGAATGAAAGCAAATGTATTTTGAAGTAGATCCTGTTAAATTATATCCATTTGCCCCAAGATTGTATCTTGGAAACTACAACCAACCAACATTTTTAATTTTTTTATTCTTTATTAGTTCAACTTTGTAGAGTTTCATTATTTCTAGTCAGGTGGAATTTTATTTATAGACAACTATCAGTGGTTTCCTAACTTTTTTGTTTGTTTGTTTGCAAATAAAACCACTTAACTTACTTTAGTAGTCTGTTATCATGAGTTAGTAAGTTCATCTCCTTCCTTTGAATGTTTTTCAAATGCTATTTAGATATGCCACTGGACTGCTGTGTTTCTTTTTTTTTATCTTAGGAGGTATGTGGAGTTAATGTACTTAAAAATAATGATAATAATTCAATGTAGTCACTGTACAAGTTAAAGGTCAACAGTCACGGCACCTTATCTATTGCTAATCTATATCAATCAATCATCAACTGTTTACAAGTTACAGCACAAATGTGTCCTAATATAAACTAACTCCAAGATCGCAGGTCATATATCTGTCTAATATACCATATAATGTCAAAATGTGACGTCATCGAGCCGCTTATGTGTTTTAGCTGTGGACCTTCACTGTGACCTTGACCTTTGACCCTTGACTCAAAATGTAGTGGCGCATTGTCAATTGTCTCTGAAAGAATCATCAAAATCCGTCCATAACTTTTTGAGTTATCTTGCTGACAAACGGACAGACAAACAAATGTGAGGGAAAACATAACCTCTTTCACAGAGGTAAAAAAAAAAAATAAAAAAAATAAATAAATATTGGGGGGTAAAAACAAAGGGGTAAAAGTATAGATTTGACCCCTTGTATGCACTATAACAAATATCATGACATTCTTACTGAGAAATTTGAACATTGTTGAAAATGTTTTTAATGGATGACAACTGATGCCAATAATCCATTGGACTAAAAAAAAAAAGAAAACCCTAAAAAAATAGAAGCCTCTTGTGTGGAAGTACAGTAGACTGTCATAATTTATAAACCTTACAGAACAGAAGTGGATGGTAAAGATGTAAAAACAGAACAAACAGAAGGACATGGAACATGTCAAGCACAGAAATGTATTTGTACAGCCCTAGAGTATTAATCAAAAATTCACCACAAGGGTTTTTTTTTTTTTTTTTTTTTTTACAATCTAGATACCCCTCTGCATATGCTGTCTGAGACTCTTACTTTAAGAAAAGAAGCAGAAGAGACAGAAATGTACAGAACAGACTAAAAATACACATGTAGCTGAGATGACAGTGGTACAGATAAACACAAACACAGGGGGTTTTTACAAGCTGGGGTCATATTCAGATGCTCTGTCAATGACTCTGCACGATATTAGAAAAAAAAAACTGATATGTAATTGTTTTTTTTAAACTGCAATATGAAAAAAAAAATACTCTGAAGTATATAACAGCTGTGTGGTGCAGACACAAACAGTCAAACAGATTAGTGGTCGACACAGAACATACGTTTCAGTATCATCCTTCTTCTAGCCGAAATAATGAAATAAAATTAATAATAAAAAAAAAAAATAAATAACTTATTAAATAAAAATAAATAAATAAAGAGATGATTTTCTCCAGTTAGTTTTGGGTTATTTTGTCTTGTTGGTTTTGGGTGATTTCCTCTTGATAGTTTTGGGTGATTTTCTCTTGTTGGTTTTTGGATGATTTTCTGTTGTTGGTTTTGGGTGATTTTCTGTTGTTGGTTTTGGGTGATTTTCTCTTGTTGGTTTTGGGATGATTTTCTCTTGTTGGTTTTGAGATGGTTTTCTCTTGTTGGTTTTGAGATGATTTTCTCTTGTTGGTTTTGGGTGATTTTCTCTTGTTGGTTTTGGGATGATTTTCTCTTGTTGGTTTTGAGATGATTTTCTCTTGTTGGTTTTGAGATGATTTTCTCTTGTTGGTTTTGGGATGATTTTCTCTTGTTGGTTTTGGGTGATTTTCTCTTGTTGGTTTTGGGTGATTTTCTCTTGTTGGTTTTGGGATGATTTTCTCTTGTTGGTTTTGGGATGATTTCCTCTTGCTCAATTCACAGTTTTTCAAATGTATTTATCTATTCATTGCTTAATTCCCTCAAAAATATATAGTATTATTCTTTTTAAACTTGGTTTTAGAGGGACATGTTTAGTAGTGGTTTATTTTACCATTTATAGATAATTTCCTCACCTTTATACCTTCGTGCACATTAAAACTGGAGTGGCTGGGACACTTTGGAGCCTTCCCCGAGGGCCGCTTCACTGTTTTCCAGCCCGAAAAACCAAATTCAATTTAAGAATCATCATGTTAGATAAGCTAGCGTCCTACAGCTTTGACATCACAGCCTGGTCTGTACACAGTGTTTTTAATTGTGACATTACAATAACAAGCATCGCTGGAGGACATAAGGTAGAAGCCAAGACTGACAGGGATAACAGGCAGGTTCATTTAAATGTAATGTATTATTTGTAGAGTACATTTCATATTCATTAACTCAGTAAGCTGTATGTGAATAATTAAGCCAAATGTATTAATTCAAGTTTAATTGTTGGCTGCTCTGTCTTCTTACTAATGTTAACTGAAACATCCTCATAGACAATGAAATAAAAACCACACACAGTGAAGTTGTCTGGGCTGTGCTGGTTCTGGTCTGGCTTAGACTCCAGACCTCCACACAGTCCAGTCACCTCCTTTGTGTTATCGATACACCTGATTGACGAGGGCTGTGTGGGAAACAACAGTAGCTTATTTTCCCACATGGTTGATGGAATGAATAGATGAAAGAAAGGGTGATCTGTGCACTTGTGTAGGCTAGACTGTATATGCACACGTGGGTGTTTCCTTTAAAGATTTTTTATTTATTTATTTATTTATTTTAACCACATATTTGTCCTTAAGTGACTGGATGGATGGAAATAAGATGAAGAGGCTATTTACACAAGGACGATTGCTGCTAAATACGATAGCATATATTATCAGAAGTGCCGAAGCCGACCCCGTCAGGTTGTGAATCTGAATCTGAAGACTCCTTCCAGAGTGGGACGTATTTAAGACGCGTCTCCGTCTCATTGCCAAGAAACGCACTTGTTCACGTTGCGTGCGTCTTTACGTTACATACACTTTCACGTTTCATTCATACGCTGAGCAGGTAAAGCAACCAACATGTGGGACAACCTGGATCCCACAGATCTTCCAGCTGCACTAGCATTAGCACTAGCGTTAGCATTAGCGCTAGCAGCTCTAGTAAAAGTACAAGAGTTATTTGACATAAATTACACACATACCATAGCCGAACAGAGACAGGTGGACAATTACATACGTCAGGAACAGAAAAGGACATGTCGACAGTGTATCACAGTACCACCTAGTGGCCTCGCATGACTATCCAATCGTATTTTACCTACTGTGACATCTTCGTATAAACAAGAATTTGCTCTTAAATAAGCACGTTTTAAACGTGAATGAAAAACTAAAGACGAGACGACACTTTAGGGTCTTCTGTTTTCATTGTCTCCGTGTAAATGGAGACTAAGGTTCAGTATTTGTCAGTATGTAGACATGAACAGAGGTGGTAAAAGTACTCCCATTCTGTACTTCAGTAGAAGTACAGCTTGTTTTTGTTGTGAAGAGATACTCTGGTAAATGTAGAAGTACTGATTCAACTCCTTTACTTAAATTAAAACAAAGGTAAAACTTCACAATTGTAATAAAATACAAAAGCCAAAAGTAAAACTGTATATTTTTTTCTTTGCCCTGGATGAAATAATACTTACTTAAACAGAAAAAAATGTGAAACGTTTCAAAAGTATCAAAAAATAAAGCCTTTAAAAGTGAGTTACTGTGCAGATTATGTATTTGATTGGGTCACTGTACTGTACACTGTACTGGGTATGGACAGGAAATTTAGGAAAAATAGTTACAATTAACATAAAATAGTCATCATAAGTATAAATGATCAGTATAAATGAAGATAATTACAAGATAAAAAAGTCACAATTGTGAGATAAAAAGCTCATAAATATGAGATAAGAAACACTTAATTCTGAGAAAAAGTCCAAATTTTGAGATAAAAAGTCACAATTATAATATATAGAAAAAAATATATACATATACTGTATACACTGATTTTTCCTTTGAAGCCAGAGAATGTAGTAGTATAAAGTACAGATATTTATGTAAAAATGTAGGAACTAAAAGTAAAAAAAGTTTCCAGAAATATTGTGGTGAAAAGACAAAAAATATTCAGTTTATATAAAGGGAAGTCTGGTTCCATAAAGTGATTATATTTAAATAAATAAATGGGTACATTCTTAAGTCCTGGAGGGTGGTTATGTAAATAATCTGTCAAACACAAATGATTTAATATCACCCCTGTATCACACTTTGGAGTGAATAATTATAAGTGTAAATAATGTTGAAAACCCATAATCATTAAGGCTGAGTTGTAAACCAGTACTGTTTTGGCATGTATAGTGTGTGAGAAAATACATTGCAAAGGTAGTTTTTGGACTCAAAAGCAGTCATGTATCAGCTTTAAATAACAAAATAAGTAATTTTTTTATGCCCATAAACCAAGTGTCTCCATCCACTGTCATTTATTAAACTCCATTGGTTTTACAGGTGAATCAATGAATCAATGTAAAATGTATTTATAGAGCACATGTATCACAGAGGAACCTGACAAAGGGCTTCACTGATTAAATAGATATAAGTCTGCAACACACACACACACACACACACACACACACACCAAGTTTGTAATCAAGTTGTCATTGGGTAGTGAGTGTAAAAAGTAAAAAAAAAAATAAAAAATAAAATAAAATAAAATAATAATAAATATATATATATATATATATATATATATATATATATATATATATATATATAAACTGCATTTTATATGAATTCTTTACATGTATTTTTGTTTGTTTGTTTTTTTGTCTGCATTTGTTCTCATTGTTTAACACCACAGAGAGAGTGTCCACATTGTTTGAGTTTAATGCATTTTTTAGTCTTGCAGCCAAATATTTTACATGTGTTAATATAATTAATGGATCAATAGTAATTACTATTGATTACTAATGAAATTAAAACAGTAAGTGACTGAAATATAATAATAATAATATTATATATATATATATATATATATATATATATATATATATATATATATAATAATATAAAAAATTAACGACTAAATGAACTACTGCTATGACCATGAAAAGACAACAAACTGCATTTTATATGAATTATTTACATGTATTGATAGGATTAATGGATCAATAGTAATTAGTATTGATTACTAATGAAATTTAAAAAAGTAAGTGACTGAAATATTTTTTTTTTGTTTAAAAAATGAACGACTAAATGAACTACTGCTATGACAATGAACAGACAATAAACTGCATTTTATATGAATTATTTACATGTATTAATAGGATTAATGGATCAATAGAAAATAAACATTTTAATTCAGATGCTTTTAGTCAGTGGTTGATGATGAAATAAAAAAACAAAACAAAAACATAAGTGACTCAAATAGAAATATTTCCCTTCCTCCACTTTAGGTAACAGTGATCTTGAAATACATTAGGGAACCATAGTGAAGCTCAGGAAAGTGAAGTCACACCAGAAGCATGAGACCAACTGAGTTTGATATGTATATGAATGTGCCTTGGTACAGTTTGCGGCTGCATTTCCATATCAAAGTGACTGTCTTCCATATCTTTCTCCTGTGCATTCACAAACAGAAAGGCATAGGGAAGAATGGAAAATGACCCTCCTCTGTGTCTAA